>JAPDSC010091936.1:0-14372 GCA_026290005.1 Latrodectus geometricus | reverse complement strand
AATGCTTGGATGAAGAAATGTTACTAAATACAGAAAAATTGCCTTAATAATTGATAACTATACAGTATATGTCTAAATAAACAGTTTCAAGTCAGTTACCATGGAATATTGTCCAGCTAATGTTTCTTTGATTCTGCAGCCACTAGATCAAGAAATCATATGCTTCAAACATTATTACTGAAAGTTGCTTTTGCAAACAATTGTTTTTGCATTGGATGAAGGTGAAGATAACAAAATATATGTGCTTACAATTTGCACTTCTCAAATACAGCAAGGCCAGTGTGAGAAAAATAGTATCAGGAATCGCTTCCCCTTGCAGGTTTCATAAAGCAGCCAGATCTTTTGCTCTGGTCTGCAGAGGATTTTATTATCAAAATTTGAGAGAGATATTCTGTAAATTTTTTATTTTTAGAAAAGTTTTGTAATTAATCAAGTAATTAATTGAGGATAAGTAATATGTATTTATATTTATAAAAGCATTATATAGTTACGAATTTGCCATTTTTATTTTATATGAAATAGAGGCCATCAACTAAATCCTACAAAACTAAATAAATTTGTTAATGTGATATTTTAATTAATTTTATTTTCTGTTTTATTAAAACCAAATTTTTTGTATCCCATAGTGTATGCTATTGTGTGTGTGTGTGTGTGTATATATATATATATATATATATATATATATATATTCCAAATATCTATAATAATTGATAATAAATCTGCCTTCATTTCTTTGTTAATATTATTGTATGATAGAATGATGACATTAATAATATTTACTAGGTCTGCTGTTGTATAGAAAATTCTCGTTTTAATTTTATATTTTATTATAATTTTAGAATAACCAAGAACTCACAACGAAAATATTTAAGAGGAAGAGAAATAGTAAGAAATATATATTTTATAAGTATTTTTTCCCATTATATTTTTATTGTTAACAGATTAACTGTATTTTATTACAATGTAATTATTATATCTTTAGGGTGTTACACTTTACCTTACCTGATTTATTATTTTCAAAAAATATTCAAAAGTTGTTAATGTCCGGTCTTCAGGACACTTCAAAATATGACTTAAAATCATCAAAATGCATCATTTTTCAACTTTTGAGATCAAAATTTACATTAAAAGTTGTAAAATTTACATATTTTTGAAATTAAATTTTTGACATTTTAATTTAAAAAAGGATAATTTTTAAGTCAAATAATGATATTAAAAGAATAAAAATGTATACTTTTTAAGTTATTTTGAATTCTGTGAAAAAGAAGATAAAAATATATTAAAGTAATGAAGAAATGTGGTATTTTTGTTCCTATTTTGAAAAGATAAGATAAAAAGTGTTGTAAGTGTTTTTTTTTAAGAATTACTTTTTTGATCATACTTTATAAATTTTAAAGAAAATCTATTTTTTCTATATGTAAGAAAGGTTTTAATTTATTTGATTGTCCATCACTACCAATTGATAATTTAAATTGTCTGTTTCTTTTACCATATGCAAAACATGTAACAGATTCGGAATCAGTTGTTAAAGGTCTAGTAAATATAAAATCTTCTCTAATTTGTAACTGTATTAAAGGACTGTGTGTAAGATATTCCGATTTCAAAAAAATTGTAATTTTCATATGCAGTTGTTAGTTTTAAATCTGGTTCTAATAGTTTAGAGCTCATTAAATTAAATTCTACAGGTCTTAAACCTCCTGTATGATATGTTTCATATCTCTCTTTTATAGTAGCATAGAAATTTTGAGAATCAACAAATTCTTTTGTTGCAACGTCTTTATTTATCACAGGATTTGCATCATTTGTTAGTCTTACATTTCCAAAATTATACATGCCATTTTTAATTAAAGAAGGTACATATAATCCTTCATTATCTTATACTAATAAATTATCATTCTTTTTATTATTAAGGAGTGTTTTTCTGTCTATATAATATTTATTACACACATCGTATTTATCAGTAGGAGCTATGATATTAATTATTTTTTTGTTTTTAGCATCAAATACATTTTTATTTAAAACTAAAGCATGGTTTTCAAAGTAGCGTTTATTAACGGCATTTTTTTGTTTCCAATTATTTGATCTTTAGCATCAAAACCACCTTGAGTTGAATGTATTAAACTTTTCTGTTCTAATTCTTGTACAATTATATTCACATAATTCATATTAGCTGTATCATGTAAATCTTTTAGATCTGACACATTCGAAATTCTTTTATGTTTTGCATTATAGTTATCATTTTGTGAATGAATAAGAGAAGCATCTGATCAATTTATAACATCTTGTTTAAAATGTTCATGAATTCTATCCACATAAGATTTTGTAGCAGAATCAGTTAATTCTAAAGGTTCATTTAAATTTCTTAAATTCTTTTTTTTCTATATCGTAATTTCCATTGTTTGTTAATTTAAATCCTACACCTGGAAGTCCTTCTTTTATTTCATCATCAAACAAAGGATAATAAGCTATCATTTATTAATGTAATAAACTCATTATGCTTTCAATGTTTTAATCATCGTTATTTCTTCAGATTGCATATTCATGGAGCATTTGTTTCTTTTTTTCAAAATGAAGTAGAAAAAGTAATTTTTGGTAGTATTATTTTTTAATCTCTAATTGAATTCAATCATTAAATTATTCAGGTTTGTATAGTTTTCGTGATTCTCTAGATTAAAACAAATTATAGGATATTTACTAAAATTTGAACATTCTATCATACAACCCATTCCTGCTTCTAAAAGAGCTGTATATATTTGATTATAATGTATTTTATTAAAATCCATGAAATAACTTACTGTTGGAATTTTTATGTTATTAATCATTAACCAGCTATCTGTCATATCCAAGATATCAAACATCATGTTGTTTTGGTTCATATTTTCATTTCTTTCAGGGTATTGAAGAATGACGTATAAACTTAAAACTTCATCAGATGTAGCTGGAATATTATAAGATCCACTTGCATTTTTACTAAATAAATTTGATTTGATAATATTATAATGATCTCAATTTATTTCCATAAAAGTATCAGATAATTTTAGTTGATTGAATTTTACAGCAGCTGAATTTTTAAATCTAACATATAGTAACCAGAGAGATAGGTTTTCAAATACTGCTTTGAAATCAGGATTTTGAATATCTGTATATAACATGTTTTTACTATCGTTTCTTTGAATTTCTATTTTAATTTGAAATCCTGTAAGTACTTTTTTATATTTTCTGAAAAATTTAAATATATATTTCAAAGGTATCCATATTCTTACAGTTTGACTTCCTTTAGTGAATTTCCATCTTTTTGCAAATCCATCATTATATTTTTCATTCATTTTAATGTTATTATAAAAATCAGTGATTTTAGTTGCTTCCTCCAAAGTTCCATTATATTTGAAATTATTTCTGTCAGCATATTCAGAAATATCCATATAGAAAAACAAATTAGTAGCTCCAGATGTTGAATAATCAGGTGTGAAATTTATCAATCCTAATACTTGATTCATGATTGCTTTATAATTAATAGTAGATTCAATTTCAGTATTTCCTATTGTTAATCTGCTCGAATTAATTAAACCACCACCATTTACAAAAGTAACATTTTCATTATTTATATTGCTTCCATCACCTTTTACAATTTTAATTTCTTGCTGCAGATAACCTTCAGAATATAATATATTAGCATTTGTATCATTTATAAAGAAATTATATGTGGCATTTTTATATGGATTGTTTTTATCTCTATTCTCCTGTTTAATTTCTCTATATTCAAAGCTTTCAAATTCATTATTATAATAATAACTGGTATCACTCAAATCATAAATTTTGTTCATTTATTTAGGATAAAAAATTTTCAATTCTGCACCATGTTTTTTCTTTTTTGATAAAATCTCATTTAATTTTTCTATTATGAAATCTTTACATTTTTCTTTTATGATAGGTTTAGCTTCTTTTCCTATCGCACCTATTAAATCAGAAAAGAAACCTCCTCCTTCTATTTTTTTACTCTTTCTGTACATTCTGTGTTTGTTCATTTATTTAGTTATAAATCTGTATTGTACTTGCCTATTTAAATCAATTAGTTCACCTCGATGATTTGTATTTTTCTTTCTAATTCTATGTATGGAATCAGATTTAACAGGAAAAAATATAGATTTATCCAATTCTTTAGAATATAAACTTCCAGGAGGATTTGTTGTTGTAAATGAGTAAATCACATCAGATTGAAAGTAATTTATATATGCACCATCTACTATATCACAATGAATATAAATATTATCATTTCCATTAGCGTATATCTGCTATATATTTACCTTCTTGTTTTGCATCTTCATATATTTTTGCTTCAAATCCTAAAATTTTGTACAATTCACTTTTGGATAAATCAATTTTATAATGTTCTATTAATTTAATTGCAAATCTTTGTCTTTCTTCTATAATTCCAAATAATATTGGAGGATCATTTCCAAAGTATTTAACCATATAACGATTCAAACCTTTTATACTGTAATGACCATTTGGAATAGTAAAATCTATCCATTTCTTACCATCAAAATATGAAAATTTATAATTTTTCTCAGTAATATTATTCCATGAAATATACATGGAAAATGACTGAAGAGCTATTTTCTAAAAATGTGAAGGGTTAGAATATTCAATAGTAAAATCTTCTGATTTACTAGCATTTTTAGAATCTAAAATGAGGTACTTTGTTTATTTATAAGTAACTATTTTTTCATTGGAAGTACTAGGTTCTTGAGTAAATGAATATAAAATACCAATAGGTGATTTACCTTTATTTCTTTCAGTTATATATTTCATACAATATAAACTGCATTTTACAGATGTAGGTTGTTGTAAAAAACTAGAATTATAACTGATTTCTTTTCCCGAAATTTTCAAATAATTTGCTATATTTTTAGGAAGAAAATCATTTTTATTTTTTAAAATTCATGTTCTCCAAAGGGGTTACAATATTCTACAAAATCATATATTGGATCATTATAATAACAAACCCAGTAAGTTCCACTATCTTTAGATACATCTAAATTAATAATTCCGTTTTCAAATTTTCTTATATTTTTAGGTAGCAAATCTATAGTAAATGTACATCTAAATCCTTTTTCTTTTTTCATATTTTCATCTATTATTTTGTTGGATATTCCGAGGAAAAATAAACCCCCTTTCAACAACTTTTTTTTTTTTTTTTAAACCCCAGATCCTGAAATTTTATCTAATAATTTTTTAGTTCCCCATCCTGCTGCACCACTAGCAGCTCCAAATCCTAAAGATGTTAGAATAGGAATCAAGAATGGTAAAAATCTTCGCCTTTAGTAGTTGAGTTTTACTAATTGTAATTCTTTTACCTTTTGCAATTTGATTGATTTGTGTATTGGTAAGATGCAAATCATATTTAGTAGTTTTAATTTTGAAATTTTATTATCACTTAAATAAACTTTTTTTGTTACATACTTTTATTTAAAGTAAAAAATTTTTATAAAATTCTATAATAAAATCACTTGTTAATGTTCCTTCTTTTAAAAGTTTATCTAACGTAACATCTATTTAATTATAATTTTTTTTAGACTTTGACCCTTGCATATTTTACTTGTTAATTCATCTAATTTTTTAATACCACTGCCTATATATTCATTTCCTGCTTTATGAGTATTCAATGCTTTTATATACATTTTTAAACCATTCTTGTTAGAATCAGCTTCATTTATTTTATCTTGTATATTTCGTTTTTTCTTCTCACTGGTTTCATAATTTCTGTTTTTAGTTAAATTTCCTTTAAGTCTTTTATAATCATCTCGTTTAGATTTTGCAATACGAATTATTTCCCTCTAACTCTTCATCTGTTTTATTTAAAAGCTCAGAAGGTAATTCTAATTCTTCATTTTTATGTAAGTTAAAATCTAAATCTTTATAAAAATTCAACCTTATTATTCCTTCAGCTTTTTCCATTAATTTTCCTGCATCTGAAGAATAATCTAATTCCAATTGTTTAGATGATTCATGTTGAAGTATAAAAGACGTATTATCTGCTAAATCTTTTATAGCATATTGAATACTTTCAACATTTTGTTTTCTTGATGTTTCCTGGTTTTGTAATTTTTCAATTACAGGTTTATGAAATTCTTTTAAAGATTTTTGAATACCTAAATCGGATTCAAGTTTAACTTCATTATTTTTCATTTTTTCAGATTGTAATTTTATTAGTTCTAACTCGTTTCTAATCTGTTGTTTTAATTTCTTATTTCTTTATTGTTCAATAATATTCATTTATTTATCAGTAAATTATTTTTTATTCCTAGTAGAATATTTTTTACTCCAAGTAGATTATTTTTTACAACAAGTAGATTATTTTGTACTCTCAGTAGATATTTTAAAAATAAATAAATGATAAATATAAAAGATTATACGGAACCTGAAGAATTTACAGATAAAAATCAAAATCCTTCATTACCAAAACATCCTTTTAGACTTTTAATTGTAGGCAGTTCAGGATCGGGAAAAACAAATTCGCTTGTTAATTTAATATATGACTATTTGAAATTCGATGGGTTGTTTGTATGTGCTAAAGATATTTATGAACCAAAATATATTACACTGCAAGAAAATTTTACAGTGTTTAATGATATTGAAAGAGAAGATATCGTAAATTGTTAGAACCTAAAGAGAAAAGAATTATTGTTGGAATTGTTTAATAAATATAAAAAAGAACACCCATTATTTTCTTCTGATTCCAAAGTATTCATAAAAGTGGATGATTTAGATCCATGTATGTAAAATCTAGTAATTTTTGATGATTGTATAACTGAAAAAGATCAAAGCGATATAGCTGAATTGTTTATCAGAGGAAAGAAAAATGCATCCATTGTTTATCTGAGTCAACCATATTATTCTACTCATTAATATATGAAAGAATTGTAATTATTTTATTTTCTTTGATTTACAACCTAGAGAAATCCAACAGATTATTAGAGAAATTGATGGAAATCTTACTAATGAGGAATTTAAAAAATTATACTAGAAAGCAATGCAAAAACGTTTTGATTTCTTTATGTTGGATTTAGTAAATCTAAATCTGAGATATCGAAGAAATTTTGACTCTTTATAGAAGGATGAATTATTTGGAAAAGAGAGTTTACATGTATCGAAGGTCTTATCAACTGATGAATAAATCGAGTGTTTCCTTATCAGTCGGTAAATTTTTGTGCATCTGGTTTATCTGGATTCGTTTTTCTTGTCTTATCAGCATTGAGTATTACAGCAGGCGTCATTGAAATAATGGATAAGTCTTTAAATATTTCAGCTAAAAAGAGTAAATATAAACAAGCTTATAAGTTTTATAAACAGCTGTTAAATTTATTGAAATCAAACAATTTGACTGAACGAGAAGTATATATGAGAGAAGATGAATATATTCAAAACTTACAATATTTTCCTATAGAAAAATATATAAAGAAGACTCAATTAAATGGTTATAAATATGTTGATAAATAATTTTATATCTAAATAAATGTGTAATAAAAAGAATTGCAAATGTAAAAATGGAAAAGGTGTTATTAATAAATCTATTAATAATTTACCATTTGAAATGCATCTTCCTGGACATTCATTTACGGGACCTGGGACTCAATTACTACATGGTAAAACAAGATTAAATCTAAATTTATCATACAAAGAATGGAACAAACTAATTAACAGAGTTGATGAAACTACATATGAACGTGATATTTGTTATTTAAAAAATAAAGATACTAAAACAAGAAACGAAATATGTGATACAAATATGTTAAAGGAATTGGATGAAATTCCAAACCCTACAATTCGTGAAAGATTGGAAAAAGGAATCGTTAAGCCAATCGTTAAACCAAAAAAGACATTTGGAATGGGTTCACTCATTTACTGTTTAAAATGCAAAACTCATACAGATTGTAAAGGTGTTATAACTACTACATCTAAAAATGGAAAACCTATGATGAAATAAATATTTAAAGATATATTTGACCCGCAATTAATATTTAAAGATATATTTGAAGATAATTGTGATTTGTTAGATGTTTGGGTTTATAGATTAAGAGAATCATTGCATATTAAAAAAATTATAGGAAAAGAAAAAGATTAAAAAAAGATTTACATATCTTTATATATTAATTGTTTAAAATAAATATATTTAATAATTAAAATACATATTTACTAAATAAATATTAATATAATTAATAAAAAAATTTTTAGAAAAAAGTAACAAGTGGCTCTTTCAGTGTGGTTGACTTTTACTTGAAATTATAATATTTATTTTTGGGAGTGCCAGCACCCCTAGAGGGCCATACAGTCCACCACACTTTTTACATTTTGTTCCCAGTTTTTTTACTTCCTTGTTCTATGTAAAGAGCCCTATTGTAATTGCATCAACGCATTCTATCTTTTTTTTTTTTTTTTTTTTTTTTTTTACTTAGAAGAGCGAGCTGGGCTCGAGCTCAGGACTAATTTATGTTATTCTAGTATTCTAACCATTAAGCTATTGGGACCTGAGAGACGCACTTTTTTTTGGGTGTATCTAATAACTATATCTATTAAACTTTGCTCTTACAACTGATACAGTCTTTCAATGAATAGTGCTTCCATCTATATTTTAAAGTATATAAATGGATATAAATGGAAAGATATATAAATGGATGATTTTATTCAAGCTGTGAAAAAATATATTATTCTAGTGATGAAGAAAATAATATTTCTGTACCAAATCAATATTTAAAAGTTTTTAAAAATATTCAAAAGAAAGATATTACTTCAAAAGAAAGATATTAGAAAGATATATAGTTCAGAAGATGAAAATTATTATAATGTAAATATTCAATCATTTTTAAAACAGATATGTAAGCAGAATAAACTTTTTTAAACAACTGAAAAGAAAACATAATTTAAATTTTACAATGCAAGCAGATGAAATGCTTTACAAATTTTTAGATTTTAATTATTACAAAAAAACTATAAAATACTTGTATTTTATGAAAAAGATTTGTGAATATTTTGGAATTGAAAATAATGTAAAATTTAAAGAAAATAAATATGCATCTGTATGGAATGACTTTTTAGAATTTTTAAAAGATTTAGAATTTTAAGGTGAATTTGTTATTTTATAGGACGCCGTGAAACACAGCCTCCAAAATATTGATGTAAAAAACAAAATTCATTAATGAATTTGAATTGTATGATTATAAGTTCTAAGAAATATAATGGTAGAAAATTTAACGAATGTTTAACACCTTTTTATCTACAATATAAAGATAATTATAAAATATGAATTTTTATAATTACTTAAGAAATAAAGATGCAAAATATAACTGATATTAAAAATAGAAAAAATTATGAAAATTTTAAAAGGGTATCTATTGGAGACCCTTTACATCCACATACAATTTTCATTAATGAAAAAATAGGAAACAAATTTATTAAATTTACGTGTAACCCATAATGGGTCCCACCCTAATTGTCATAATGGTAAAAAGATTTATATTTCTTATAAAAATAAGAAAAAATATAAAGATTTTCATGACGTCGGTAATTTACCGACGTTTCAACTTAACATCCTAACACATATTTCATTAATGAATCTGGACGCCCTGAAACGGGGCTACTTAAAAATTATTTAAAAACTTAATTTATATAAAGTATTTCTATTTATAAAAATAAATCATAATATATGGATATGATTTGCAGAGATTGTAAGATGAAGAATTTTATATGCATATTAAGAAAAGAATGACTCGTATCCAATGTATCAAAGAAGAATATTCACAACATGTAATGTGTGAATGTGGAGTTTATTATACAAAATGGCATAAAGCTAGACATCAAAAATCAAATAAACATAAAAGATTATTAGCTGCTGTTTTAGCTACTAATGAAGTTTTAAGTATTAAATTTTAATGTCCTTAAAATTATTTTATCTTTTTCAAAAGCCTTTATGAAAATACTATCTAAATAAATTGGCTATCAATTTTTTAAAATTTTAATTTTTGAAATCCCTTTATGAAAATTGCGTTCTAATGAATAGAAATAAAAACCCTTCCTTTTTTATTTGTGTTGAATTAATGGCTTTTGTTCACATTGAAAATGCTTTGAATACTTTGAGTATTCAAAAGTTGAAAAATGTTATAAAAGATTTAAAAGTTAATCTTAGAATGATATAATTAAATCTATAATATACATTAGAAAAATATACATTGGAAATTATAAACAAGTATTAACAGATATATTAGATTTAGATACTTCTGATTATTTGGATCATAAAAAGGAAATATTTATTAAATATCCAAAGAAAAGAGGAAATATTAAAAAATTATTTGATTCATATAAATTTAAATTTAATAATACTAAAGATTTTGAACCTGTAAAAAGTAAAAAAATTAAAAAAGAAGTAAAACTAAATAAGTTATTTAAGCCTGATTATAAAACTATTGAATCTACTATATTTAAAAAATATAAAGTATAAATAAAACAATATAGAGTTGAAGGATCTAAAATTTTACCTGAGAATTATTGTGATATTTTAAGAAAAATATTTAAAACAGCTATTGGAAATATAAATGGTAAAGTTGATATAATTATATATAATCCTAAATTAAATGCTCCTTTTCATCCTGAAATGATGAATACTGAAGAAGCTTATGACGTATATTTAGAAACTTTAAATAATAAAATTGAATATAAAGAATTAGATATAACTGAATGCATTTTTGATTTTAATATAATTGAATTACCTCAAGGAGGTAGATAATTAAAATTATATTCTGAAACAGATCCAGTTAAAAAGAAAAGCATTTTACAAACTAAAAATCATGATAATATATGTTTAGCTAGATCGATAGTAGTAGCTTTAGCTATTCAAAATCCTGAATTAAGTGAGAAATTAGATATTAAAAACTTAACAAATAATGAAATTCAATATATTAAAAAAGGTTGTATATTACAGAAAAATCTAGCTACAAAATTACATAGTTTATGTTATATACCATTAGGAGCTTGTAACCTGGAAGAGGTTAAAATAT
This sequence comes from Latrodectus geometricus, assembly GCA_026290005.1. Taxonomy (NCBI): domain Eukaryota; kingdom Metazoa; phylum Arthropoda; class Arachnida; order Araneae; family Theridiidae; genus Latrodectus; species Latrodectus geometricus. The sequence goes on along the minus strand of JAPDSC010091936.1, from coordinate 3,321 downwards.
TTGAAAACTTTGTAGGTATTCAAATCAATGTAGTATGTAGAGAGAATGGAAATTAGATTATATATAGTTGTAAATATATACGAAAATGTACATGTATTTTCATTTATAAAGTTAGGAATCATTTTAATGTAATTACATCAATGACAGGATTTTTAGGTAAAGATAATTATTGCGATTATTGTAAATTTGGATATGCAAAAACAAATAAACATAAGTGTCCTTTAAAGTGTGACAGATGTTTTGTTAAAGAATCTGATTGTAAAGGAGATGATATATTTTGCAAAGAGTACTCTTGAAAATTTAAAGGACAAAATTGTTTTGATAATCATAAACAAATAAATAAAAAAGGATTGAGTATTTGTAAGATAATTGCAAAATGTTTAAAATTTAAACGTATATTAAAAACACACAAAAGAAAATTAAAAGATCACAAATGTGGTGAATACGAATGAAAAAATTGTTGGAAATAGGTTAACAAAGATCACAAATGTTTTATGAAGAAAAAAGATTGTAAAGGAGGTGTGTGTAAAGATAATTGTGTTAAAAAAATAAAAAGGATTGGTGTCCAATGTAAACATGATTATACTGAAAAATATTTATTTTTAGATGTTGAAATAACTCAAGATTCTGAAGTTCGTAAAGTTAATTTAATTATATGCCATGATTTTAAAGGTAATGAAAAAATATTCAATAATGAAAATGATTTTTGTGAATGGTTATTTAAGTATTATCATTATGGATATACAGTTATAGCTCATTATGAAAAAGGATTTGATTTTCAATTTTTAGCTAAATATTGCTTTAAAAATCACATCAAAGTATACACAATTTATCAAGGCAATAAGCTTAATTTTATGAATACTGAAGATTATAAAATAAAATTTGTAGATTCAATTAATTTTACAATGCGTGCTCTTAAAAAATTTCCTAAAACTTTTGGATTAACTGAATTAACAAAAGGATATTTTCCTCATCTATTTAACACTGAAAATAATCAAAATTATGTAGGTAAATATCCTGAAAAGTATTACTATGGATATGATAATATGATTAAAGAATAAAGGAAAAAATTTAATAAATGGTATGATTTAGTAAAACATGAAACATTTGATTTTAAAAAAGAATTCATTAAATATTGTAGATCTGATGTAGATATTTTGAGAAAAGGGTGTTTAGAATTAAGAAGATTATTCTTAGAAGTTATGAATGTTGATCCTTTTAAATATGCCACTTTAATTGGTTTATGTATGGCAATTTATAGAGATAAATTCTGGAAAAAGAATACAATTCCTGTTGATGAAGATGTAATTCAAAAAGATTAATACAGTAAAAAATCACTTGCTTGGTTAGATTATATATCTCAAAAAGAAAATATTAATATACAACATGTTTTACATGGTAAAGAGAAAAAATTCAAATTAGGTAAAAAAATATTACAAGGTTGATGGATTTTATGATAATACTGTGTTCCAATTTCATGGATGTTTATGGCATGGATGTCCTAAATGCTTCACCAAAACACAATACTGTGAATCAAATGCTTATGAATGATTTATGTAAAATAACTAAAAAGTTAAACAAAAAATAATTAAAGCAGGATATAAATTAGTTAATATTTGGGAATGTGATTTTGATAAGAATAAGGATATAAAGAAATATATGAAAAAGAAATGGAAAAGAGATTTCATTGAACCTTTAAATCCAAGATATGCTTTTTATGGAGGAAGATGTGAACCAACTAAATTAAAATATGAAATGAAAGATAATTTGAAAGGTCGTTACATCGATGTATGCAACCTATATCCAACGGTTAATTACTTTGATTATTATCCTATTAGACATCCTCAAAAGATATTTAATCCTAAAAAGTATGATGAGAAATGGTATGGATTAATAAAATGTAAAGTGCTTCCACCTAGAAAATTATATCATCCTGTATTACTGTATAAAACAGAAAAATTAATATATTCCTTGTGTAAAAGATGTTCAGAAACAATAAAATATAATAATTTCAAAACACTTTTAGGAAAGAGAAAATGCAAAATCTGTTGCGAGATAAGGAATCCTGAATGTGTTACACAGTAATAAGAAAAGATGTATAATTGGAACTTGGACAACTGGTGAGATAAAACTAGCTATCGAAAAAAGATATAAAATAAAGAATATTTATGAAGTGTGGCATTTTGAAAATAAGACCAAAAAATTATTTCAAGAATATGTTTAAACATTTTTAAAAATAAAATTAGAAACATGTGATAAATGGAAAAACAATTTTAAAAGTGAAAAAGAATGCAGACAAGTAGTTAAAGAAAAATTAGGTATAAAATTAGATAAAATTGAAGAAAATCCAGGTATGAGATTTATAGCTAAAATATTTTTAAATTCCTTATGGCGTAAATTCGGTCAAAGACTTAATGTTCAGCAGACTAAATATGTAATGGAAATTGAAGAATTTTATCAAATCATTTTAGTTGATACAATTAAAGATTTAAATATGAATTTTTTGAATAGCGATTGCGTTGAAATGAATAATAAAACGAAAGGTCAATACGTTAAAAACAATTTCAATACCAATGTATATATAACAGCATTTACAACGAGTTCTGCCAGAATTAGATTATATAAAATGCTTGATAAATTAGGAGATAAAGTAATTTATTATGATACAGACAGTATTGTATATATAGACAGCAGAGCTAATAAAATTGAAACTGGATGTATGTTAGGAGAATGGTGAATTGATGAATTGGGAAATGATAAATACATAGAATCTTGGATAGATGGAGCAAATAACGATTATGGATATAAATTAAATAATGGTGATATATGTGATGAAGTTAAAGGATTTAAAATGTCATATCATAGTGAAACGATATTAGATTTTGATAATAGAATGAAAATAATAACTGGTGAAACAGATTATTTAGATGTAGAAATCAACCAATTTAAAATTGAAAAAAATAGAAATATTTCAAGTATAAAAACAAACAAAATATATACATTTGGATTTGATAAACATAGAATATTGGATGATTATAACACTGTACCTTTTGGATATTAATATCTTTTTATAAAAAATACTTGCATAATGTTTATTCTTTAAACCAATAGCAGTGCAAATACTTTTGATCTTATTTGCTTTTATCTACTGCCAAGTTACGGAATTCATTTTGCATTTTATGTATCCCTGATTTTTTTTTTTATCGTTGAAATATTTAAAGTAATTAAATTCTGAAAATCCATTTTATACATAAGTTAAGTATTTATATTTGATATTTCAACTTAAAATTTAAGAGAGAAATTTTTATATAAAGTGTCCTC
>JAPDSC010091932.1:0-12672 GCA_026290005.1 Latrodectus geometricus | reverse complement strand
AAAAAATCAAAATGATGTCTTTTCTATTTTTAAGAACTTATAAATAAAAATGAATCATTAGAATATTTCAATGTGAAGTTCATTTTAGAAGTCAGTTTTCCTCCAGAAGTACTGTACATAAACTGCTTTATGTTCAGATGAATCATCAGAGAGTTCTGCTGCCAAAAACTGAAAATTTTAACATTTTTACTATTATTTCTAAATAATTTATTGCATTCATTGTGGTAATGTCAGCGGGCAACATCACTATACCTTTTCTTAATTTCAATTTAAAAATGAACCAATCAAAGATAACAGTTATCATTAAATTTTTTCACGAAGTTTCTTGCTTAAAAAAAAGCTAAAAGGTATAAATATATATATTGATAGATGATACTAATCATGCATTAATTTTCTCAGAATATTTTCTTAAGATTTTATTACAGGCCGTGAAAAATAACAGGCTGAATTAATAGTGGCCTAGTGGGTGGCCTTCGCTCTTCAGTGTTGATGCATTATATTAATAATAATGGAAAATCATCAGTTCATAGATTGTTTTAGCTTTTTGCTTGTACACTTGTTGACTAGAAGCTCGGAGATTTGCGAAGCTTTCTCCCTTGTGACACGATTTTGACAAGATTTTTATAGTTCATGGCATTACCATGAACTATTAAAATCTTTCTAGACGCTCTCTGGGGTACTTCAAAACTGTTTTTAATTATTTTGTTATTTACTCCTTAACGCAAAAATAATAATTTAAATACATTTTTAGCGCACAATTAATATATTAATTGCAATATGCATTGGTTTTTGCTAATATTACGATGTAGATCACATAACTTCCAGGAATTGTTGTAAAGCTTATTAATGTCCACCACGTGATTGCCTTCCTGGATGATTTTTCGTTAATGGGATCCGTATTCGCGTGTCACATGGGGAAGAGTAAAGAAACTTTCAAGCAACCACCCCATTAGCTGTGCATGTAGAAGGCAGAAATGCAACAGTTATCTCTCGTTGTTCAACAGTGGCTGGGATTGAATCCGAAAACGTTCGTTCTGAACAGCAGAACCCTACTTCTAAGCTTTGCGAACAGTCGGCTACAAAAAGTTATTCAATAACTGGATGAATGATAATATGAAACTAATTTTTAATATAAAAATAATGCTTTTTTTTATGAAACTATGTATATAAGTATTTAACATTTTATTGGAAAAAACGCCTTTCATTTGTCAAATATATTTTGTTTCTCGAAAACAGTAATATAAATTTTGAAAAATTTTTTAACCAAATTAAAAATGGTCTTCAAAATTATGAAATGAATAATTAGAATTTTCATTGCTTTGCAAGTTATTCATTTACACAAAGTTTTTATATTTTCTTACTTCATTTGGTATTTTTTAATTTGTAAATATATTTCCTCTCCATGTGAATTAATTTTGTTTGTAACATTCTATCATTCTTCTAATGCCCGGCTTCAAGGATACATTCAATCACTGAAAATAGCATCTTAAGTTATTCTGATTTCCTTAAAAATAGGAGGGTATTCTTTTTTATGTAGTATTTTTTATGTTATGCAGTAGTTCAAATCATACATTTTGTTTATGTATGCAATAACTAATTGTATACCATTACATTCCAATTTAAAATGACAATGCTTTTTCTAACTTTACCCTAAATTTTTTTATTTTATTTTGACTCCACTCATTGGACAACCTGATTGGTTACGACTGTCTTAAAGTTTTCCAAATATCTCACTAAAGTTAGGCACATTTCTAGGTCAAGAGCAACTCTCCATTATTATTTCTCCCGTGATCACTTTTAATGAGAACCAGGGGTTAAACAAGTATGTTTTTAAGTATTGGGATCACAAACACACATAAAATTATCTTAAACAACTATCCAAAATATCTTGGCGGTTCATCCGTCGATCGCGATATCTTTAATCCCCACCTAGAATCTACAGATAATGTTTTCGATGGGACTTTCTACAAAATACATGGCATATTCACATTGTACTACAACATTCTAACAGAGATACTTTCGAAGATATCTTAATATGGTATTACCATAAGCACTTTCTTAAATAAGATATTGATATTATTCTCTTTAACAAGAATATTTTGACCAAGTCGTTGGAATAAGATCACTAGAAAGGAAGTTTCCTCGTTCGGTCCTATCTAATGATGAATATCAACACTTGATTGAAAGGAAAATTGTATTGAGGCTATTCTAACAATTGCAAAATATGCTGAAAGATTTTTCTGAGATACATAAATCTTTTTTACAATCAAAGGTGGAGAAAAACTAAAAAACTTCTAAGCTTCCTGACAGAAGAATATGGTACCACCTACCCTGTCCAGTGGTCAGGGTAGGTGGCGCCATATTGCGTGCCTGACTGCAGGTAGGGAAGTAATGGGTTCAAATTCCGATGTCTGTTCCTTTCCTTGAATAAATGGGTTGTAAATAGTTGCCTACCCTAAAAACGGGTACCTATGGCATGTGTGTACTGAGGAAGTCGGACACCACACCAAATTACGCATCAGTTGGAAAAGTGGAGCAGCACACCCCATACTGCTAGTCTAGTTGGCCCAAGACAACAACAGAAGAAGAAGAAAGCAAATTTATAAAGGAACCATTATCTATAAAACGACCATTATCTATAAAACGAATTATACCTTGGACCTTCCTCTTTAAAAAGCTTCCATTTCAGCACAATGTAAACGTGAAGATAAATGTTGTATTTCGCATATTTATCGAACTGGATACTTGTAAATTTTACGAATTTACTTCCGTTATTATTTACAAAATACAGTTTTGAATGAGTAAATGTTTTTTTGAAAAATGTGGGCTACACCATGTCCTAGAAGTTGAGCAGCATTCCTCGGAGCAAAGATCATGACTTCGATTTTAGCCACTGTTAACAGCGGGTGAAGGCGTTGCACTTCTGCTTCTGTATATATGTCTTTCTGGTAGCCGCGGGGAGTTTTCCGGATTTTGACCCTTGTGATACGGGAATATGATCTACTATATATGAAACCGTTTCCTAGAAAGATTACGGTTGGTAGCTAAAATGCCTTTAACAGATTTTAGCTGTTCCTAACGCTGTTTCAAATTATTAACAAGCTATATATATTTTACATCAACAAAACTGGAGAAAACTATCGACTATGCTGTCAAATCTCCATCAGAAAATATATGGCACAAAATTTTGCAAACAGCTTTTAAGCTTATGAAGTTATAATTTAGAAATTTTTCATGACTTTTTTATTAATTTTTTGGAGTTGTAAAAAATCATTAAAGTATTAGAACAAAAGTAAATTGGAATGAAGTGAAACAATCGAAAAATTTAAAACATTACAATTGAAAATTTAAAGCAAAAAAATTTTTAAAATTTTTGAAAAAATATAAGCTATAAATATATCTAGAATGGTGTTAAAATAAAAGTTTATTATTAAAAACATTGAAAAATTATCTTTTTAAAATAAAAAAATATTAATATTTATTTCTGTAATACACATGTTTGAAATTTATAATTAAATATAATTTATAAATTATTTTATTTATTTTTAAAAAATTAGCTTTTTAATAAAAGAAATATATGTTTAAACAATTCAATAGATTTGCAACGAATAATTAGCGTTGGTTGTATCGAATGCTTAAAGTTCTGAAGAGATTTCTTTCAGGAGTTCACTGCCTCAATTCCCACTTAAAGCTGGATTTTGTAGTTTTTCTAAATTCATTATAAACTGTAGGTTCCGGCCTAATTTGATCTTATGTGTAAAGAATGAATCTTGAGGGACAGGCAAACCATAAATAGAAATGAATATACGCTGATGCAATTAGTAAAATCTTTTTCCAAAAATGTGATTTTAAATATATAATATCACTTTCCACATTAAAAATTAACATCACTTTGTTTAATTTTTCGGATTTTTTAAAATATTTCATATGTAAGCACAAATGGTATTTTTACAAAATAAATAACCCTTTACATAAAACTATTAGCTTTCATGAGATAGTGATATATAAAGAACCTCAAATATTTCAATGTTAAGCATCAAAAATTTAAACTGTCAATGTAGTCCATATTATATTGGCAAATGCTTTGCAGAAATTAATCTCCTTTTACGTAAAAATTTCCCGAAGTGTTAAATCTCTATCAAGATTTTAGGGAAAATCATTGCTGCCTTTTAATCTCATTAAAGATTTAATCCTTCTGTTGTGGGGAATCTCTTACTGAATTATTTGAGGAACGTGAGGATTTTAATCTTCAAGGGTTTAAATTATATTGCGTAATTGGATATATATAATTGAACATTTTTCTTATTCCTATAGCCAATATTTATATATTTTTAAACTAATATCATTATAAGATATTAATGTTCGACTGAATAAAGTTATTATTTTCTAATCCTTTCCTGTTAAAATATTTGAGTTTTGAGAATAGTTTTTCGTAAAAATTCATTTCAAAGCAATGCCTTTATTGACATTTGCTATGATATAATGGATAATTATACTTTTATAACGATAATTAACTATGTTTGTTTGAAATGCAAAATAGTGTTAGAAAAGCTTTCAATGAAATTTATTAATCTTAATAATTTAAGCTTTATTATACTTTGATGCAAAATATTTTAATAAAGAGGATTATGCTTTAACAATCAACGTGATTATTATAAACTATATTTTAAAAATATATGTATAAATAAAATTTAAGTTAAGATTAAATGATCACAATTAAAATTTTCTCAATAAAACTTTCACTAAAATTTAGGTATTTTCGAAAATATTGTAGATTTAAACTATAGAATTTAAGCTAACTAACATTTCAGGCATATAGTATTTGTAAATATTAAATATATAAAGCAATCAAGACAAATAATGAAGAAATTAAAAAAAATTATTGAAAAGTGCTTCAATGTCAAATCATTGAAACAGTTGTAAATTGAGAGAAAAACTAACATAGGAATTCATGGCAGAATCGATATATTTTTGTGAAATAAATAAGTTTAAAAACACGTTTGTTGTCAACATAATTTCATATTTTATGTAATTTCACATGGAAAATTTAATTTTTGTATGACAAATAAACAATCGTCGCTACAATCACAACAAATCCTAAAAGGATGAAAAAAATATAAATTGTGTGTACGTCACATTTTTTTTATTACACTCTTCCTTTAACAATTGAATAAAATAAAACCATAGTCACGACCACATTAAATAATGAAACTTCTTAGTAAATATAAATTATTTACTACGACATTTTATTTTTATTATATTTAATATTTAATAAATATAAATCAATTTTTGCATCATACTATTCTTTTAAAAAAAATATTAGCTGATTCATCTAAAATATAAAAAATCATAGCTACTATTATATTAAATAATATATAAATACATTTATAAAAACACAATAAATATAAAATTCTGCACTATAACAAATTTTAATAAATTAAAAAAATTGTAAATGGATTATTGTGCTATAAAAATATAATGATCAAGAATACCTATTGAGTTGCGTTAAATATAATTGAAATATATAATTGCTTTGAATTGTAATATAATTGAATTAAGAAGTTAAATTCACACAAATATATTAAATTTTTATTTTGCATTGAATATGGCAACATACTAGTTAAAAAGTGTTTAAAGCAACATAGATTTCATTGATATTTGTTTAAATTATCAAAGACAGCAAATAAACTAATAAATCAAACAGTGTTCTTTTTGTTTTAAACCAATAACCATTAACCAATTTCTTGATAATTGCAGTTAATTTAAATACAGACATTTACACCGAAAAATAACTTCTGTGATAAATTTGCAAATAAGATGTAATAATCTCACTAAATTGTATGCGCGATTTGTTCAGTAAAATTGGCGGCTAAAACAATAACAAACCAACAGCATATTAAAAACAAAGCTCACTTTTTCATCCATGGCGAATCCTGTCCAAGTATCACAACACACTGCGTTTAAATAAATTTTGAGAGAGAATCACGAGAGGTGTTGTACCGTGGCCAGCCTTTCTGGCGTATTTCCGTTCCAATTTACCTGCCACGAGTCTTCATTCTCGGCGAGCCACAACCAATCCTTTGTCTTCCTCCAAGTTCTTATTCCTTGAACCCGTGCCGAGGTAAACTGTGCGGTAGGTGATTTCGATGTTGTTGCTTTGAAAAGTGCCAAATCCCCACTCAATGGAAGGTGTTGTAAAGCATAGAGTTGGAATATGCAGGGTCCTTGCCAAATCAAACTGCTGTTTGGAAGATCTTTGTGAATGGCTGATGACTAGGAAGGTGTCATTTGCTTGTTTTTTTTTACTCTGATTTTGTTTGAACTTACATTGTTAAAGCATAAATGAATCTTCTGTTTGCTTATGTTTAATTACTCTTTGATGTGTGCAATTTAACCTCAGGTGTTATTATGATACATATGGAAAAACACATCGCTGTTAGGAATGCGAATTTAATATCATAGCAGTTTTTGTTACTGTTAATATGATATGTTTTTATTTATGTTAATAATTTTTGATGAGTGCAATTTAGCCACAACTGTTATTAAGATTTATGTGAAAAAAACACATCGACATATATAGATGAAAATTTAATATCATAGCAGTTTTTATATTTATGTTAATATAAGATTACACTCTATTTAGTCAAATATGAATTTTTTTTTAATTTAGAGAGAACTTTAAAATTTGAGAGTTTAAATTTTCGGTTGATAAAATAAACATATGGTTAAAATTACAATGAAAATAATCTTTTAGAAACTCTTTGGTCAATGAAATTATTTGGAAAATTTGCATAATGTTGTTGTGAAAGAGACAGAATTGATTTTAAGAAAAAGTAAATGAATGTTTCCGAAAGTTTAACAATTTTCAATTCAAAGGTATTTATTAATATTTTCAAAAATTTTTTTTAACTATTTCATATAATCATCTCTTTTGTAAGAGTAGGTTCTATATTATCAAAAGTCATAGAGAATCTACTTTTGATAAATTATCAATAACCTAGATTACCTGAATTTTATATGATAAAAATCTTCCTATTGTTAAATTATAAATATTTCTTTTTACTTAAAATTTATAGAATAAAAAAATCTGTGTTGTTGTTTTATTATTTTACTAATGTTTTAATAAATTTAAAACTTTATATGATAGAGATCTTATTGTTAAATTATTTAATAAATTAATTTGAATTTTGTATGAAGAAAACCGTTTGCTGTTAAGTTAAAAAAACTCTATCACGCTTCCGGGTTTCATGTTTATTGAGAGACGTTAATACAACCGCCTAAAAATCACAAAATTCTTATTCTTAGCAACTTCAACAGGCTACAGGAAATTACAGCTGCAATAACCACAATTACTCCGCCCCAATTCAGCTAATACAACATAAAACAACTTCCAATCACAGAAGTTTCAAATACCTAAGACAGACCACAGTTTTTATATACTAGACTATCATTCAAGACTTATCATCTTTACTAACTAACTGTTTCTATGTCGGGTGGTATTATTTATACATGATTTAGCAATAAAACCTACAAATTTCACCAAGGTTCTGGAAGGTTCTAGGCTATTTCGCTTAATATTGGTCCCAGAGCTTCCTAATATGACTTAGAACTTGGTGATGAAAAAATACATCCTTGGAATTCTATCTCTCACAAAATCACCAAGAGCCTCGGCATAGGTCGCCAAATTCTTAGAAATGCCGTTTTTAACATAGAATAAACCTAGATTGTGCAAGGTTTGCCCAAAAGCTGAATATTTCCGATTTGTCTGAGATGTCTTAAGACAAATGCGCATGTTGTTTATAAATTTGTAACATTTCTCCTCTCTCCAGGACAGCAAGTCCCAGGCAGTCTTGATAGAAGGCCAAATATAAAATAAAAAGAATTTACATTTTAAGGCGATATAAAATAGATATCGCCTTAACTAAACATATTAGACAAACACGAAAATAAAAGGAAATAAATTAAAACTATTTACACTATTTCCAAAGAGACCATGGCATACTAATTTTAATTATTACTACGGTAAATAACTAATCTTTATAATATTTTATTTCGGTTTTGAGAAGAAATTGATTTCCTTATACAAACCACGACGTCGTCATCCAGTCTTTTTAGTACTGTGTATGGACAGTCTCAGTATGGATTTGTGTATGGCTTGAAACTTTGCAAAAAGTCATTTCCGTCGAATCTCGTTGCACAACCGAACTTTTCACCTTCCTGAAATTCAATTCTAGTCACTATTGTGTCATACCTCGTCTTCATTTTCTCCGTTGCCAGGCTGATTCGGTATCGAGCAAAGTTATGAAAATCTTCAAAACATGCCTGAAGATCTTAAAGGTATTCCTCTAGCAATGAAGGCAATGTATAATCGAACTGATCGAACATCGTATCCAATGTATAATTGAACTGAAGGTCACAGAAGAAACGAAGTTAACGACCAAAGAGAATTTGTGAGGAATTATATTCTGTAATCTCATGGATAGCAATGCGATATCCAAGCAAGAACAGCCATAGCTTCAAGTCCTAATCCTACTTATTTCTTGAAATCATAAACTAGAGGTTATTCAAGATGGTGCTTGGTTAAACCTCAGTACCATGCCGTCCGATCTTGGGTGTTAGAGTGTGGTTTGTTATTCAGAAAATTTGACACACTACACTAAACATAGGAGAGGTAAAACTTGCGCATTCCTAGATCTGAATGAATTTGTAAGGGCTTGCCAAATCTGGAAAACCATTGCTGCTTTAGAAATTCTGTTACTGTAGTAGCTTCTTGATCGAGGATTGAAAGCGATTCAGGCCACTTTGCAGAACAGTCCATGATAACTGAGATATATTTGCTGCCATTTGAAAACCGTACTAAAAGACCCAAAATATCCAGTGCTATTCTCTCGAAAGGTTTGATGCACCGATGCCATCTTCATCGGCTACGTTTCTTTGGTCTCTTACCAGCCACACAGTCATCCCAAGATTGACATCATTTTTCTACTCGTCTCTTCTCGTGTTGCTCCAATAGAAGCGTTCTCGAACTTTTTGTTGAGTCTTAAGTACTCTAAGTGGCTTCCATTGGAGCTACTATGCAGTTTATTTAAAGCATCCGAAATAATTGATTTTGGAAGTACAAGCTGCCATTTATGGTTACTTTCGTCATTGGACGCCCATTTCCTGCATAACACTCCATTTTTAATATGTAGTGAGTCTCATGGATCCTAATGCTACTTAGAAGCAGGACTATATGTGCCCTGCCAACTTGGATTCCTTTAATTTAATTTTTTGGAAGATTCCTTTAATTTTAAAATTCGATTTATATCTGGATCTTCTTTTTAGTCTTCTATAAGTCCTTCCACATCGAAACCAGACTCATTCCATGAGTCTGGATTCAATGTCAGTGAAACAATAACTTGGCAAACCAAAGGATTTATTAGTTTACATTTCTTCTCAACTCCAGAAAAATATCGGCAGCTTTCACTAAATAGATTCCTCGATAATGAGTCAGAATAATTAGTCTTAAGCACTTATATGTCTCTTGAAAAGGAATGCAATTCATTATTCTTAAAATTTAGCTTCGAATAGTTTTCTTTGAGAAAATCCAATCAGAAAATTCCGGATGCACCGCAAGTCCAACGATGAATTTTCGTATTTCTTCCACTTTTATGCACTTCAAGCTACGGATTTTTTGCCGTAAATCTACAATTTATTTTATAAAATGAGAGTCCAAATCAGTAGCAGAGACTACTCTTAATGAGAACCGGTCCTTATGTTTGGCTTGCTGGGAAATCTCTATCTTATATGAATTTATATTAAAGCATATCCGATATCTTTGACATCGGTGAATCTAAATGCTTCCTGCGTCTCAGGATTCCACACATATAGATAAAGTGCTGCAAAGGCAGATATTGTCGAGTTTCAATCGTTTAGTCCGACCTAAAATGCTTGATGGGAAAGTTTCTGAATATAGGCAGCCAATTTTCGCTGACTTTTACCCGCTTCTTGATAGAGGGTTTTTAACTGTAATCGACTATATTCCTTAGTGCACTTCTCTCAAAACCGCAACTCAAGCACACTCGATGGGGCTTGGAAATCATGCCTTTGCACTTTCACGAGTGTCTTGAGATTGTCGGCTTCGTCATCTCCTAAAAATACTGCTCAGTGGAAAGGTTTGGCTTAAGGATTCCATCCATTTGCTTAAACTATCAGTATATCATTTGTATACCTACCAGTAGTACCATTTGTATATCTATCAGGACATTTTGCCATCGAATGTTGAGAGCTTAATTGTAGCTATGAAAGGCATGAAAACCACGTTAGACTCCTCAAGCTTTCATTGAAAGCTTGAATTTGACGTTTGCTTCTTTAAGTTTTCAATCTCCTCATTCACATTCTCTAATGCTTCTTTTCAAAGTTTTCTACTATCTCCAAGAGTTTAGTTTCAAGTAAAGTTACTTTTTCTTCCATTGCATTCATATTCTCCTGAATGATGTTAGAGAATTCTTCTTTTACTCTTACAATATCCTTCTTAAGCTCCTACTGTGCAGATTTAATCTCTTTCATCATCTTGGTTTTAATCTTACCTTGTTAAGCTTTCATTTTAGTCATCTGCACAACCAACTTTACAAAAAGACTTTTCATTGTATCCATTTTTCTTGTGATACCTGGCAACAACTCTTCAGTTCCACTTTTGACACCAGTTGTACCACGCTTCGGAGTTCGTGTTAATTGAAAGTCGAATTTTGCAAAAAGTCGCCAAGTCACTAAAGCTTTAGAAAAGTGCCGTTTTTAATACCCACACACCTAGATTGAATGCACCTAAATTGTGCAATTTTTTCTCTATATCTGAGTATTTCTGATCAGTCGGAGATAATTTAAGACAAATACAAATGATGTTTATAAATTTGTAACAACATTAAACTTATCTAAGCCGTTTTTTTTTTTCAAATATATGCAAATTTGAAAATATTTTATTACTCTAAACTTATAAGTATTTTAAATGCTCTGAGAGAGAGAGACAGAGAGAGAGAGAGAGAGAGAAATTCTGAAATTTATATGATAAAGATCTAATTGTTAGATTTCTTTATACATGTTTCAGTTGATCATAATTTTATACGATAAAAATTTCCATGTCTTAAAATTATTTATAAATATTTTAAAAAGTTGCCTTAAACTTTATTCGCCTGAAATCCTCTATAATTATTAAATATTATATAACTATTTCAAGTCATCTAAAATTCCTCCTTTAATTGAATTTTATTTATTATTTTGAGTCTTCTTTTTTTTTGTTTTTTTTTTTTGTTACTTTTTCTCACAATTATTCAAAACAATGTTCAATTTGCAAGAAAGGGAAAAACATCTGTATGAAATATTAGAATAGTATAGTAAAATAGCATTTCTTTAGCAGATTTCGTAAATCATTAATATTTGAGTATATAATCTAATAAAATAACAAGAAGTACTTTATTTTTGTTCGATTGTCAAATAACAAGAAAAACTAAAGTACCATTTAAACATTATCATAAGACAATAGATTCTAACACGTCATTAAGTTTTCACCAAACTTGGGTAATCCTGTCTTGTGATTTGTGACTTCTTCATTCATTCATAGTTTAAGCGTATGATTTTTTTAATTAAAATTTATTAAAGCTTTCGGTTCAAATCTGTTAATTTCTATTTTTTATAAATAGTTTGCTTTTTTTTTATCTTCTGTTAAAAATTGCAATTTATGGATTTTAAATCATGTACATTTTCATATTAATGAAAACAATTACTTATTGAAATATTTATCGTTTGAAAATTTTTGCTTGTGTTAGATTGAATTATGAAAATAAATTTTAGAAACAGATTAATTATTATCAAAAGAAAACATGAATACTGTTTTAAACTAATTATAGTTAATTTAATTACATGTTAAATGAAAAATAACTAATATAATTTATCTTTTACTTATTTGAGAATTTCAATATATATTAAGGGCATCGGATGATAAAAATCATGTAAATAAATTTTCCATAGAATATAAACACAATGACATTTGTGAATTTCGGTAAGTTTCTTTCAGAAATCCCGAAATTCATGTTTTTACAATTTCATCACCTAGAATCTGAAATTCCAAGATAACGTTTTTTCAAATTCATCCCCTTAAATTCTTTATATCGAAAATCTGATAAATAATTCTTTTGCACTGTAAACACAAGTCTTCTTAGTAAAAAAATATGTCTGAGATGTAAGTTTGAAAAATGGCTTAGACATATAATCTCTTTTAAAATTGCTAACATCAGTGGGAATCAATCTTAGATTTCAATAAATGTGATATGTATTAATCGCTAATTTAATTTGAAAAATTTTTCTTTGAACATTTTATTGAATATAATTAGCTGTTAATTTAACAGATAGGATCTTTAGATTATAAAATAGGTAGCACAATAAAAAGTAATCTTGTAAAACATATCAAATTTTATTTTTTTATGCAGTTTAATTTTTTTTTATAAATGTCAATGCAATTCACAATTAATATTTAAATTAGAGTACGGAAATACTGAATTATTAAAAATCATATTTTTTTCCATTTTTAAAAAAATTTTTAGTGGTAAAAATGTTTAACATAAGATTGGAAACCTGATTTACGAATTACTGAAAAAAAAATTAATTAGAGATCTCCTTGCTATTTTAAAAATTAAGTTT
>JAPDSC010091930.1:0-34575 GCA_026290005.1 Latrodectus geometricus | reverse complement strand
ATGGGGTGTGATATTTTATCTAAACTGAACAAACTTCTTTAGATTTTAATGATTTTTAAACCATTAAAATCACTGTTCGAACTGAAACATTTGCGCTGGTTGAGACTTCCCGACATCTTTACTTCCTAAATACACAAAGAAAAGAGGTTTCAAATCATTGAGTTTTAAATAATCTGACGCCATTTTATCACATCTTTGCGGTAAAGATACAAGACAATTAGCCAATTCTACAACTATTCTATTTCCATACCTTGTGGTTATCAGTTTAATTTCAGTAACAGGATATTTTTCATGGATGTTGAGTTCTCTCATCTTCTTGAAAGCCTTTCTTTCTGCTCCATCTTCAAATGAACTGAGTGCGTTTAATTTATTTAATAATTCCATTTTGCGTTTATTATATAAGAAAAAATTTTCATTTCTTTAAATGCGAAAAATTAGGTACTTATCTACACTCATAGCTTTGATTTGTCTCTTTTTTAATGATTCTATCTCCTCTGTATTCAATGTACCTGTTGGTATGTGAATAAGTGACCCATTCTCTAAACGAATTAAAATTTTATCAGTGTGGACCGCAACTTCAGAAATCAGGTATTCCCGGTCCAGTTCTTTATAAGTTCTAATATGTAAAGAATTAAGTTTTTCCATTTATTTATGGAGCTAAAAAAATTCTAACTTTTCGATGTGTAAATAGGGTTTTAACTTACATTGTCCTCCTGTCAGTACTGATAAAGTTAAAACATCATTCTGTTTCCCATACACAAATAAAATGATTGATTCTTCATTGACACGTATTTCCTTATCGAGAAGGACCTCTTTACCTTTCTCTAATCGTATCTTTGGTTTCTCATTCATGTTATCACAGGCTAAGAAAATTGTTACCTTCATATACATATCATGTGGTAGTTTTAAGTTTGAGTCCAAAAGCTTTGAAGTAAATGTATTGAACGGGAAAGTTTTGAAACCATTACCTATAAACTCTACTCCTCGATCTGTGGAAGCACAGAATGTCTTAGTATCAACATAGTATTTATTAGCACAATCTGTATCATATTGAGGTCTTTTCACACCTGAAATTCTTTGGTTGTGAGCATAATAATTTTTATTAATTTTATTCCATAGAATGCAGTAATAATCAAGATATTTCTTAGTAACAACATCGTTAGCATTTACAGGTTCTTTCACGTTTGACACTATTTTATTGTTAGCATCATAATGATCGTCTTTTAAAATCAAAGCATTAGTATCAACATAATCTTTATTAGCACAATCCGTTTCATACTGAGGTCTTTTTACACCCGTAATTCTTTCATTGTGAGCATAATAAACACCTTCATGGAGTGTTAAAGCATTATTTTCAAAATATCGCCTATTCACAGCATTTTTCTCGGACTCTGGATCCTTTACATTATTTATCGTTTTACCTTTCGCATCAAAATTTCCTTGAGGTGAGTGCAGTAAACTTTTGCTTTCCAACAGATCAACCACTGTATCTACATAATCCCTAGTTGCAGAATCGGACTGCTCAACCGGATTTAAAAGATTGCTAATTCTTTTTCCTTTTGCGTCGTACTGCTGATCATTTTCCAAAACAATTAAGCTTTTGTTGGACAAATCTCGAATGGATGACCTCAGATTCTTCCTGCATCTGTCTACGTAATATTTTGTTGTGACGTCATTATTTTCCGTAGGTTCTCCAGCATTCCTCAATATCTTTTCTTCCATATCGTAATTACCATCGTGTGTCAGTTTAAACCCTATTCCTGGAATACCAGGAAGTCCTTCTTTAAGTTCTTCCTCAAAAAGTGGATAATATGCTGTCATTTCTTTATTTTAATACAATTAATTTCAATAGTCTTCCGACTATTAAAATTAAAATACGATACTACATTTATAACTTTAATGTTTTGATCATGGTGATATCTTGGTTCTTTATGTTCAAGTAGCATTTCTTGCGCTCTCGTAAGATGAAGTAGAAAACATAGTTTTTGGTGGTGTTGTTCCTCAACCTCCAGTTGAACTCTATAGTCAGGTTGTTCGTGTCTGTATAATTTTCATGGTGAGCTAGATTGAAGCATATGATTGGGTATAATTTACCGAAATTGGAATAATTGACCATGCATCCCGTTTCTGAATTAATGGTGTTGAGTCCAGCTTCCAAAAGAGCTGTGTACAGCCGATTGTAATCACCTTTCTCAAAATCCATCATGTAACTTACAGTTGGAACCCTTACATTATTAACCATCAGCCAACATTCCGTCATATCTAAGTTGTCGAATAACATGTTGTTATGTTTCGCATTTTCATATCTTTCAGTGTATTGAGGTATGACGTACAAGGATAATACTTCATCTGAAGTAGCATTTATGGAGTAAGACCCGCTTGAATTTTTTAAGAAAATATTCGACTTGACAATGCTGTGTTGGTTCCAGTTTATTTCCACAGGCTTATCCGATAACCTTAATTCGTTAAATTTTGCAGCAGCTGAATTCTTGAATCTGACATAAGGAAGCCAAAGCGATAAATCTTCCACTATTACCTTGTAGTCCTTATTTTGCTCATCTGTATACAGCATATTCTGACTGTGATTTCTTTGAAACTCAAACTTGACTTGGAAACCTGTAATGACCTTTTTGTATTCATTGAAGAAATCAAATACGTATTTTAATGGTATCCATATAGTGACAATTTTGCTATTTTGAGTAAGCTTGCATCTTTCTTTGAATCCTTGATTAAACTCGTCGTTAGTTCCTAATTTTTCAAAAAATTCAGTTATTTTAGTCGCGTCAACCAAAGTCCCATCATACTTCAAGGGTTTTCTGTCCGCTGTATCTGACGTATCTACGTAGAAGAGCATATTGGTAGCTTCCGAAGTAGAATAGTCCGGAGTGAAGTGAATCAGACCTAACACATGTCGCATGAGAGCAGAATAATTAATGTTGGTTTCGATTTCAGTGTTCCCTAATGTAAACCTGTTAGCGTTTATTAAACCTCCTCCATTCACGAGAGCTACATTATCATCCGCTATTGCAGTTCCATTACTGTTAACAATTTTTAGCTTTTGCTGTAAATATCCGTTAGAATATAAGATATTGGAGTTAGTGTCTTGTATAAAGAAATGGTAAGTGGCATTCTCAGTAGAACTATCGCTATTTTCATGCCTCACTTCTCTATACTCGAGACTTTCGATGTCATCATCGTAATAATAATCGGTGTTGTTTAAATCAAATATTTTATTCATTTCGTTCATTTATTATAAAAACAATTTTTTTTTGTTACTCTTGAGACACTTCTTAATTTAATAGCTATTCTGCTATTAAATCAAATCTAAAGAAACTTCAGTCCAGCACCATGTTTTTTCTTCTTTGAGAATATCTCATTCAACTTATCATGGACAAACTGTTTGGCTTTACCTTCTAATGCACTTGGCTGCATTAACATAAGGGCATCTGAAAAGAACCCTCTCCCTTGTATCTTCTTACTCTTCCTTTGAAGTCTATGTTTATTCATTTCTTTATTTAGAGGGCAATAAAATTGTATTGCACTTCTTGCTTATTGAGGGGAATTAAATCACCTCTATGATTCGTTATTCTCATTCTGATTCTGTGAACACTCTCCATCCGAACAGGAAAGAACAGAGGTTTTTCAAATGACTTTATGATTTGACTGCCTGGACGATTAACATTCGTAAAAGAATAGATTACGTTTGAGGAGTGAAAGCCGTTGATGTAGGCTCCCTCCGCGACATCGCAATGTATATAAATGTTATCATTCCCACCAGATAAGTCGGCAATATACTTTCCAATTTGTTCAGACTCTTCATATATTTCAGGTTCGAAACCTAACAGTTTATGCAGGTTTTTGCATTTTGTTAAATCGATCTTATACCCGTCTTTTAACTTGATGGCTATTCTTTGCCGTTCCTCAACTATACCAAATAGAATTGGCGGATCATCCCCAAAAAATTTCAGCATGTAACGGTTCAACCCCTTAACAGTATAATTTCCATCCGGTAGAGACAGCTCTAACCACTGATGGTCATCATAATATGAAAAGGTCTCATCTTTGATATTATCCCAAGAAACGTACATTGAAAAGGACTGAAGAGCAATCTGCTTAAACCTAAATGGTCTGGAATATTCAATTGTAAAGTCTTCTGACTTTTCCGAGTTTTTCGAATCTAATATTAATAACACCATTTATTTATAGAGAACATTTATTTCATTATGGTCACTAGGTTCTTGGGTAAAAGAATACAAGACATCTTCAACAGACTTACCATTGTTTCTTTCACTAATATATTTCATACAAAAGTAACCACATTTGACAGAGGCAGGGTGTTGTAAAAAGCTTGAGTTATAACCTACTTTTTTTCCGGAACTTTGCAGATATTTCTTAATACTCGTAGGAATTTTGTAAACATGTTCGCCAAAAGGATCAAAGAACTCCACGAAATTGTTATTAGGGTCGTTATAGTAACATACCCAGTGTGTACCAGGTCCTGTTGCTATGTCCAAATTAATAATACCGTTCTCGAACCGTCTCATCTTTTTAGGCAACAGATCCGAAGTGAAGACACCCCTAAACCCTCTTTCTTGCTTCATATTGTCTTCAATTACTTCGTTGGATATTCCCAGTTTTGATAGACTCCCTTTCCACGGGGTTTTTTTTGAGCACAACCCGATCCGGAAATTTTATCCAAAGCTTTCTTTGCTCCCCATCCAGCTGCCCCACTTGCGGCACCTAAAGCCAACGCCTTAGCTCCGGCAATTAATGCAGGTAAAAATGGAGCTAGAAAGGGTAGAAAGCCACCTGTTTTCTTGAGTTGTGTCTTGCTAATAGTAATTCTCTTTCCCTTCCCGATTTGAGCTATTTGTGTTGGAGTTAAGTACATGTCATAGTTAGAAGGTTTTGTCCTATCTATTTGTAGAGAAACTTCTTCTCCTTTCTGATATCCAGATTTTAATTTAGCAATCTGATGATCGCTTAAGTGTATTTTGGTTTTGACGTAGTTACTCATTTATTTAATAAGAAATTTTTATAGTATTCTTTTACTTGTTCGTTGTTTAGAGTTCCTTCTCTTAATAACGCATCCAGTAAATCAACGACTTGAGTGTGCAATTTTTTACTCTTGGATCCATTGCATATTTTATCGGTGAATCTAGCCAAAATTTCCAGTTTATCTTCCACTCCTTTACCGAGGTATATTTCTTTTCTTTGTAGGTCCCTCAACCGCTCTCGATAATCCTCTAAGGTAATCATATGTTCTCTTAAATAATCAGCTTTAGTTAATAGTTTATCTTCTCTTTCTTCATCCTTTTTGGTCATTCGAGCAATCTGACTCATAACGTTTCCTTTTTGACGAGCCAATTTTAAGTAAGTACTCTTTACTCTATTGATAACTTCCTGCAAAGCATCCTTGGACTCATTGTACAACTTTGAGGGACTTGGAAAATTATTTTTCTCTAAATACTCTACATCCAAATCTTTATCAAAATAGAAGATATTTGGAGTCTCTGGAGTCGCTGGAGGCGGTTCAATCGCAAGAGGAATCTTATCAACAGCATCTTTTATAGCCGTAAAATGTTCCTTTCTAGTAACATCTTGTTGTTGAAGTTTCTCGGTTACAGGCTTGTGAAATTCAGACAACGTTCTCTGCAGACCTAATTTTTGTTCAAGATTTTGTTCGTTGTTCTTTCTAATCTCCGCCTGAATCTTAAACACTTTCAAGTCATTCTTAACTTCTTCTCTTAGCCTCTTATTTCGCTCTTTTTGTAAAGCATTCATTTATTAGTAAGCAAATTATTTTTTACTGGAAGCAAATAGGGTTTTACTGGAAGCAAACTAATTTTTACTTGAAGCAAAAAAGTTTCACATTAAATAAAGATGATTCCAATTGAAGATTATACCGAACCAGAAGAATTAGCTGATGCAAATCAACATTATTTATTACCGAAGCACCCTTTCAGACTTTTGATCGCTGGAGCTTCAGGCACAGGCAAAACGAATTTATTACTGAATTTCATTTATGATTACCTTGAGTTTGATAACTTGTTCATTTGCGCTAAAGACATGTTTGAACCCAAGTACACTAAGCTCAAAGAAAAGTACACAATGTTTGATGGTGTGGATATTAAAGATATATTAGCAAAGTATCCCAAAAAGAAGAAAAAAATTATGCTCGAGTTATTTGATAAATACGGCAAGAAAGGAACCTTATTTTCCTCGGATACAAAAGACTTTATAACAGTGGACGATCTGGACCCATCTTGTAAAAATGTCGTTGTCTTTGATGACTGTGTGACAGACAAAGACCAGAAGAGTATCGAAGATTTCTTCATCCGAGGTAGGAAGAAGAATGCCTCAATCATTTACCTCTCTCAATCCTATTACAGAACGCCTATTGTTATTAGGAGAAATTGCAACTACTTGATATTTTTTAACCTCCAACAGAGGGAGATTCAACAGATCATAAGGGAGGTAGATGGCAATCTAACGAAAGAAGAGTTCAATCGATTGTACAAAAAGTGCATGCAACAACCATATGATTTTTTTATGCTTGATTTAGTGAATCCGGCCTTGAGATATCGGAAAAAATATTTCATCCCTATAAATAAAGATGGAAGAATACTTACGGAAGAAAATTTACGTGTATAGAAAGAGTTACCACCATTATCATAAGATAAAGATTTCACTATCCATTACAAAGTTCCTTTGCAGTTCATTGGGCTTATCCGCTTTTGCGATGGTACCCTTAGCCGCTCTGAGCTTAAGTGCTGGTATAGTCGAAG
Organism: Latrodectus geometricus; assembly: GCA_026290005.1. Lineage (NCBI taxonomy): Eukaryota > Metazoa > Arthropoda > Arachnida > Araneae > Theridiidae > Latrodectus > Latrodectus geometricus. The sequence goes on along the minus strand of JAPDSC010091930.1, from coordinate 27,787 downwards.
TTATCGAAAAGTCCATGAATATCGTCGAAAGGAATGAAGAGTATAAGCAGTCTTACAAGTTTTATAAGCAACTGCTGAATTCATTCAAATCAAACACATTATCAGAAGAAGAGGTGTACAGCAGAGAGGATGATTTCATCAATAATTCAGTCTACTTACCCAGAGAAAAATACATGAAACAAACCCAACTGAATGGCTATGAGTATGTGAGTAAATAATTTTTTACATATAAATAAATGAAGAAAGGAAAAGGAGTTATAAACTCTGCAATCAATAATTTACCGTTTGAAATGCATCTGCCTGGTCACCAATTTACAGGGCCAGGAACTCAATTGCTCAAAGGTAAAACTAGACTAAACCCTGATTTAACATATAAAGAATGGAGTAAGCCCATTAATAGAGTCGATGAAGCTGCATATAAACATGATGTGTGTTATCTAAAAAACAAAGACACCGAAACAAGAAACAAGGTGTGTGACACAAACATGATAAAAGAACTTGAAGATATTCCCAATCCAACTCTCCGGGAAAGGCTAGATAGAGCTGTTGTGAAGCCAATTATCAAAGCAAAGAAGACATTTGGAATGGGTTCAAAAATATACTGCTTAAAATGTAAAACCCACACCGAGACTAAAGACGTGCAGCACACTACCTCAAAAAATGGCAGACCTATGATGAAAGGAATCTGCATGGATTGTGGCTCTAAAAAGAGTCGTTTTTTACCGTTAAAGGGGTAACTGAGGACCCCGAAAAAGTTTATTACGATCCGGAGACTGGATATTGCGGCATAAACGAACTCAGTAGAAAAACAGGTTTAAGTCGAAAAAAAGTCTCAGATTTTTTACATCAACAAGATGTTTACACAAAGCATAAACCACTCATCAGTAAGTTTAAAAGAAGGAGAACTTATGTCTCACACATTGATGATCAATGGCAAGCAGATTTAATGTTTGTCTATAAATTTGCGAGGAGTAAGCATAATGATGGAACTAAATATCTACTAACAGTTATTGACTGCTTCAGTAAATATGCATGGGCCATTCCTATTAAAGACAAATCATCAAGCGAGGTGACTCAAGCATTTAAAAAGATCTTCAAAGAGCGGGTTCCGGAAAGGATTCAGACGGATAAAGGCCTGGAATTCGTTGGCCATACCACTCAAGAGCTATTTAAAGAGAAAAATATCCAATGGTTCACAACAGAAAATGTTGAGATAAAAGCGGCAATGATTGAAAGGTTTAACCTCACGCTAGGCAATAAAATAAAGCTCTACTTATGTCAAAATAACACTGAAAGATATATAGACGCACTAGATCAATTAGTGAAGAATTACAACAACTCATACCACAGAAGCATAAAGATGACGCCTGTGGAAGCCAGTCTGGATGAAAAGAGTGGAGAGGTGTATCGTAACCTGTTTAAAGAAAAGACCATACGCAAACCTAAATTTCAGGTAGGGGATAAAGTAAGAATATCAATATATAAGTCCACCTTCAGAAGAAGTTACCAAGCGACCTTCACGGAAGAGGTATTTATCATTTCCGAAGTGTTAAAGACCGACCCTATCACCTACAGGGTAAAGGACTTAAGTGATGAAGAAGTGAAAGGTACTTTTTATGATAATGAACTGGTAAAATATGATAAGAAAGACAGCGTGTATAAGATTGAAAAAATAATCAGAAAGAAAGGGGACAAATATCTAGTAAAATGGGTAGGCTATCCTGAGACCAGTTGGATCCATAAAAACGATCTTCTATAAATTTATTTTTAATAGCTGTCATGGCTATTAAAAATTGATCAACCATCACTTATTGGGGTCCAGTTTAAAGCTTCGAAAACGGTTCGACAGATTTCTTCATTCTGCTCAAGTGTTTTCTTCATTTTAGGTAACTTAAGCGGTACCTGAAAATCTCTTTTCCGCAACAGATGAAATAAAATGTATTCTTTGCTGATTAAGTTTTTCCGCTCTGGAAACAATTCTTCATACTTATGGATAAATGTTAAGAATTCAACCAAGATCACATCTTCTAAGGGTATATTAAACCCATTTAACCATTTAGTAAGATTTTTCACTCTGCTTTGACTCCTCTGTTGCATCTTCATCATCAAATACAATTGCTTTCTATCTAGAGGACGTTTATGAGGATTGTATCTCAGCTCTTCATGGCATGTCATACAGACGTAAAATTCATAATCATCTTTTGTTATATATTTGTGCTTACACTCTTGAGTCTTATTTTCCATGGTCTTTGATTTGTCTAGACCAAAGAATCTTATTATTTCCATCATTTCGTCTGACATTTATTAATACAAGTCTTCTCTTTAAATAAGAAAAAATACAGAAATCAATTCAGCTTTCAAGGACCGACGAGCCATCCAACTTTTCATCATGTGAATGAACCCCCCTCAATATTTTAAGCATTTAAAGAAACGCATTTAGTATATAAAAGAATGCAAAGTTCAGTTTATCAAAATATTTACACACATTTAGATAACCTTCAAGCCCTGTATTCTAATGCAGGTGGGGAAATGTGTTCATTAGCATATGTATGTGAAAATTTGACACCACTTCTAGAATATCTCGGGAACGATCATCCTAGATTATTCGCTGATGTGAGGACATTTTTCCTTGCTTGCCTTGATCAAATGTATGACATAGTTTTTAGCGAAGAAAACGATGATTTGCGAGATGAGGGTTTAGAAGATTTAGATGAAGTACTTAGCATACTCGACAAACTAGTTTAGTTTGGATTGCGTTTTAATGGTTGTTAAACCATCAAAATGTCTTTAAATTTGAATGTACCCCCTCAATATTTTAAGTATTTAAAGAAACGAGATATATATATAAAGATGGAATCTAAAACCGTTCGGCAGTTGCAAGACTACTGTCGGGAACATAATATTCGAGGGTACTCGAAACTTAAGAAGGCGGAGCTGATTGAGCTCATTCAAAACCATAGTGGCTTTTCCAGTTTCCACAAGGACTTGTTCAACAAGCCGAGGAAGAAGAGGGAGCTTAAAATAAGGTGCTGTGGTAAGTTATATAAAGAATCTAGCATAAATAAGCACTTGCAAACAAAAGCTCATCAAAACTATAAGCCTAAGAAAGCAACCACCTGCCAGGAGCATGATTTTGATAATATACAGAACCTGCATCACATGACCATTAACCAACTGGGTGAATTTTGTCGGACGCGTGGTATTAGAGGCTATTCCAAATTAGGAAGGAAGGCAGACATCATAGCATACATTGAGAGTGCATTGTTCAACCGTCACTTCGCCTTTGATTCTGACCTGTTTTCAGATACGCGGGAGAGAAGGCTGTATACCACCAAAGAAGTTGAGACGGCATTTAAGTCTCGGTTGAAGACGTACGATATCCCAAACGAACACAATCTGGTGCTTCCCGTAGACTTTCTGAATGATGTTTCATCATTAGTCCGGGGCCTCATCACCAAACATCTGAAAAGGTTGCATGGGCTGAAGGTTAACTTCCAGTTCCTTTGCGACTATGAAAAGGGGAAGGATGACTCACTGATAGAAATGGAGAAGAACTTCAAAACAGAAAATGAAGTCATCTTAGAATCGACCGATTTGGTAGACTATTACAGATCGGTTATCCAAAAATTATTGACAGAGATGGAGGAGTTTGTTGCTAGGGGTTCAGGTTGGACGCTTGTCAGGATTAAAAGCCTTGAGGTGAGGATCAATAAGTACAACCCACTGAGAGGATCATCCTACATTGATCTACCTAAAAGAATTAAAGCTAAAAAAGCAGTCATCAACGTACAAAATGAGGATAATAAATGTTTCATGTGGGCGATACTTTCTGCACTACATCCAGCTGAAAAAGACGCTCAAAGAGTCACAAAATATAAACCATATGAAAATGAGCTAAAGTTCGAAGGTATGGAATTCCCAGTGAAGGTGGAGGATAGAATAATTAACAGGTTTGAAAAGTTGAATAATGTATCCGTGAACATATATTCATATGAAGGTAATGACATTTACCCATTGAGAATCACTAAAAATAAGAATGACAAACACATCAACTTGCTGTACATAAAGAATAAGGAAGGAAACAGTCATTACTGTTGGATTAAAGACCTCTCCAAATTGATAAGTGGACAGCTGACTAAACACAACGGAAAGGTATTCACCTGTGAGAGATGTCTGCTGTATTACTACTCCGAAGAGGATCTCCAAGCTCATGAAACGGATTGTAGGAAGAATGCACCAGTTAAGATTGTAATGCCCAAGAAAGACGAATCCCTACGGTTCAAAAACTACCAAAGGTCTTTACGATTACCCTTTGTGATGTACGGAGACTTCGAGTGCTTGACAAACAAGATAGACACCTGTTGCCTCCCAAAAGACAGATCTTTTTTGCATAAATATCAAAAACACGAGCCTATGAGCTTCACTATCTACATCAAATATAAACATGCAGACTATAAGACACCAATCACGTACAGAGGACCCGATGCCACCAAAGTGTTCTTTGAGACAGTGAAGTCTGAGGCGCTAGCGATAAAGAACATTTATGATAAGAAACAACCCATTAAAATGACCACCGATGATGAAGAACATTTTCAAAGGACTCATGTTTGCCACATCTGTGACAGAGATATCAGGAAGAAACCTTCCCCTTATTCACCCAAGGATGAACCAGACTTTCGAAAAGTCAGAGATCATGACCATCTTCTTGATCCGGCGAAATGTGAATCGAACTACAGAGGACCTGCTCACAATCTCTGTAACCTAAAGTACCAAGAGCCTTCGTTCATTCCGGTGTTTATCCACAACCTGTCTGGCTATGATGCCCATCTCTTCATAAAGGAGCTTGGTGGGGAGAAAGGAGACATTGATGTTATTCCAAACAATGAGGAGAGGTACATTTCATTCAGTAAGGAGGTCGGGGCGAGGATGGTAGAAGTTAACGATGGGGAACAAGTTAAGGTACCTGGTATAAAGTTGAGGTTTGTCGACTCGTTCAAGTTCATGGCCGCTAGCATCGATAGTCTTGCGAAGAACGTAAAGGAATTTAGGGAGACAGCTAAGTACTTCCCCAAGGATAAGCTAGATCTCGTCACCCGAAAAGGTGTCTACCCGTACGATTACATGGACTCGTGGGGCAAATGCGAAGAAACCAAGCTGCCTCCACAGGAAGACTTTTACAACCAATTGAATGAGTCGCACATAAAGGATGAGGACTACGAGCATGCCAAAAGGGTATGGCAGGCCTTCAACATTAAGACATTGGGTGAATATTCCGATTTATATGTGAAGACTGATGTACTCATCCTAGCTGACATCATGGAACACTTTAGAGATGTCTGTCTAAAGACCTATAAGTTGGATCCTGCATGGTACTTCACTGCGCCCGGACTCTCGTGGGACGCCATGCTCAAAACCACAGAGGTCGAGCTAGAGTTGTTGACAGACTATGACATGATACTCATGCTAGAAAAGGGGACCAGAGGGGGCATCTCTCAGTGCTGTAACCGATATGGGAAGGCGAACAACAAGTACATGAAGGACTATGACGAGAACAAGAAGTCTAACTATCTGATGTACCTTGACGCCAACAACCTTTACGGATGGGCCATGAGTCAATACCTACCGCATGGTGGCTTCAAGTGGAGCACTGTGTCAGATGTGACCCAAGTAGCGGATGACTCAGATTTAGGATACATCGTAGACTGCGACCTACAGTACCCGACCCATCTGCACAACATCCATTCAGACCTACCTCTAGCACCTGAGAGCAGGATACCTGATGGCTCAAAACAGCCAAAACTACTGACAACCCTCTATGACAAAGAGCATTATGTGGTTCATTACAGGGTTTTGAAGCAACTGTTGCAGTTGGGGATGAAGATAAAAAAGGTGCACAAAGTGTTGGAGTTTCAGCAGTCTCCCTGGCTGAAGAGGTACATAGACCTGAACACTGAAATGAGGACCAAGGCAACCAATGACTTTGAGAAAGACTTCTTTAAACTTATGAACAACTCGGTCTTTGGCAAGACGATGGAAAATATCAGGAAGCGACTCGACATTAGACTAGTATGTGATCCCCTGAAAGCGGAGAAGTTAATTGCTAAGCCCAACTTCAAGGGGAGGACCATTTTCGACGAAAGATTAGCCGCCGTTCACATGAACAAGACAAAAGTGTTCTTTAATAAGCCAATATACGTCGGCATGAGTATATTAGATCTATCGAAGCATCTGATGTACGACTTCCATTATAATGTTATGAAGCCTAAATATGGGGACGATATCAAGCTATTGTACATGGACACTGACAGTTACATCTACGATATACAGACCGAGGACTTTTATGCGGATATGAAAGAAATGATTGACTACTTTGATACATCAGATTATCCAGAAAACAATAAGTTTGGAATGCCTCGAGTAAATAAAAAGGTCTTGGGGAAGATGAAAGATGAAAATGCGGGAAAGATCTTGGAAGAGTTCGTTGGCTTAAGATCTAAGATGTATGCTTGTAAAACTGAAAAAGAGTTAATTAAAAAGTCAAAGGGTGTTAAGAAATGTGTAGTGAAAAATAGGATATCTTTCGAGGATTACAAAAGTTGTTTGTTCTCACAGGAACTACAGTATAGGACCATGAATCTTATCAGAAGCACAAAACATCAGCTTCACTCTATACTAGTAAATAAGATTGCCCTCTCCGGGAAGGATGACAAGCGACACATATTACCGGATGGTATTAACACTTTAGCCCTCGGTCACTGCACAATAACAAATGAAGAATAAAGTGTAATGATGAACCATGTGGGAAATATATTTTTTTAATAGTTTTCGAACTATTAAAAGATAAAGACTTGGGATTCTTCCTTCTATTTTACATTCGTAAAACAATTGTTTCCTTCAGCTCTCATCAAGACTCTCAATTATTTTTTGAAACTTATCTTCTAAATTTCCTAAGCGTTCCATGAATTCTCTCGTTTCAGATGGGGTTATTGATGAAAGTATCATCGATTGAAGCTTCTGAAGTTCTGCTCGAAAGCTATAAATTAATGTGATGCGAGTGCATACCTTAATCAAATGGGTTTCCTTTTTATTCATTTCCATTTCTTTGTTTATATATTTGTTGTCTTTAAATACTTAAAATACCTCTCTTGCGAACATCTGAGAAAAAGGGGGTGCTCTCCTAAGGGGGTACCCTGGCGTCTCAGCGACTTTTCAGATAATTTTTAAGAGCTTTTTTAAATTGGGTTTTATAGAATTCGTACTTTTATAAAAGAGGGCGGAGTTTTCTTATACCAGTGGGTGCGGTTAAAAAATAGATCCATTGATTTTAAAAGTGGAATGGACGGTTTTGCAACCATTGTTTTAAAAAGTAGGTGTAGATTTTATGGGGGCTTTTTAGACCATTGTTTTAAAAAGTGGGTGGAAATTTAATGGGACTTTTTTACACCATTGTTTTTAAAAGTGGGCGGAAATTTTATGGGTGGGGTTGGCCATTGTTTCTAAAAGGGTGTGGAAATTTAATGGAGAGGTTGGAGGCCATTGTTTTTGAAAAGGGGTTAGAATTTAATGGGTGGCTTTCACACCATTGTTTTTAAAAGTGGGTGGAAATTTAATGGAGGGGTTGGAGGCCATTGTTTCTAAAAGTGGGTGGAGATTTTATGGGTGGCGTTCACACCATTGCTCTTAAAAGTGGGCTGGAAATTTAATGGGGCGGGCTTATGGCCTAAAGGTCACTGCGCCAGCTCTCTCATAATCACACTACTTATATATATATATATAACTTTCTTTATTAACTTATATTTATATACGAGTAGTATAATTATTTTAATTCCACAGTTTTTTATAGTAATTAAAGTTTATTGAGAATACTTATAGAGAAATTTTTTCCACGTAATATAAATATATTTTACAGAATATATAAGATGGATATTGCGTTATTGTACTTTTTCCATGCTCATCTACGGAGATGGATGTTTGGGAATTTTCTGGCAGCTTTTCTTTGTCACATGTAAATACGGCCTACTATCGATTTAGCTTTGAGATTTTAATTAGGTTAACAATGTTAAAAAAGCCTTATAACATTCTTCTGTTGCTAGGAAATCCTTTACGCGATGTTATATTGATGTAGACTTGCCACCCAACCTGTCTAGTGGTTAGCGTAACTGATTACGGATTGGGAGGACCTGGGTTCGAATCCCGGGTCGGGCATGGATGTACTTTCTCTTCCTATGTGTTTCTTGTCCTTTCCTCTGATTATGGATGAATGTGGCCTTCCCTATAAACGGGTTTGTGGTGGTGTGACGTGGGTAGTGCTACTCACCTCCGTGACTTGGTGCACAGGTGCCCATCGGGTAACTGTAAATGAGTAGCAGTTTCCGGCCTTGTGACTAAAAAAGGGTTAATCACCCAAGTGGCAACCATTGGGAAAAAATATTGATGTAGACCATATTTGAATATAATGGTTTTGTATTGTCCACAGGGTGGCACCTAGTGCTATAACCAACTCTCTTCTGAGTGGTCAAACCCTGTTGAATAATGGGGATTCATAATACCTTTCCGTATGTATATTAGTCAGAATAAGTTTTCTTCCTTTTTACTCAAAAATACGACCAACATTCTGTGAAATTGTCCATCTAGAATATATATACAAGCCCTTTCAGCTGCTAAGATTCCCGAAGTGTGATATTTTATCAGCTTACTGGATGTGTTCTTAATGTTTATTATTTTAACTTTATCAATAATTTGCTTTAAACTACTCACTGACTCATTAGTGACCTTTCACCTAAAAAAGAGAGTGGTGAAAACTTGCACAATTGTTCTTAAACTATTCTCTCATTTGTCAATGAATCTTTAATGTATATGATTTTTTTCCACGTCTTTCTACAAATGATTGCCAGACTAGATTTTAAAGCTCTTTTATCCTGTATGTGGATTATCAATGAACGAATCAATCAAGACCAAACATAAATTTGACTCAGGAGCAAATAATTTAACTATTTCACAATGTGGTCTAGTAACAGGACCATGCTATTTTGGAAAGAACAATACCATGTTTGATTCCAGTGACTTTTAAAGAATGAGAATGGAGTGTTTATTTACTTTTGCTGCACTTTCATTGGGATGGGTACTTGGAGGATATTTTCAGTTTTCTCTCTTTGCGATGCTCTCTTTGCGGAAACTGCTATTCATTTTATCGTTACCCGGTGGGCAGGTGAACTAAGTCACGGAGGTACGAGTAGCATCACACACGCCACACCACCACAAACCCGTTTATAGGGCGGACCAGATTCATCCATCATCTGAGGAAAGGACAAGAAACCCAGAGAGAGAAAGAGAAAGTACATCCATGCCCGAGCCGGGATTTAAACCCAGGTCCTCCCCATTCGTAGTCAGTTACGCTAACGACTAGACAGATTGAGCGGCGTTATCTTAAATTTAAGATTGGAAATATAAATAGGTGGATTAGTTTAAAGTATATGGATTTTTTATTAGAGATATTGTAATTACCCAGTTGCTAAAATGGAAATAATATATTGTAAATATACATTTTGAATACATATGTTTTGTAGAAACATAAAACACATTTTGTAACAAATAAATCCTCATTATATTCTTTGGTTAAATTATTCCATTTTGGTTCGTTATTCTTGGAAACTGTATTCATGTATGCCCATAGTATTATATCGACACAGGGTTATTGGCGGTGAACTGAGATAAGTATGGTTTATAGTGACAAAACGTTAAGTGAGGAGAGATCTTCACTTTTAATTTCCTATCCAAATTTCTTTTTACTAAGCAGAAGTCATTAGACAAGAATTTTTAACTTGTGAAGATCCTTTCAGCATGAACATCTCTGATTGAATCAATTCTTCTTCTAAGATCATTGGAGCCTGATTATGCCTTAAAAATTAATGAATTATTCAGAAAAACACTGTATTTATACCCTATCCATTAAATACAAAGAAAAATACAATTTTATTCGAAAACATTACAGCTTCATCTCTACACCAAACGACAATTTTCGAATTGTGATATTTTTGCTTTATTGGTAAAAAAAATTTTTATTTTATAAATAAAAAATTGTATGTTGTTAATTGTCACTAAACTTGGCCGCAGTTTTTCATTTTTTATACTGTTTTGCTCAATTTCAAGCACATTTGGACGATGTTTTTTTTAAAATATATAATATTATGACACGCACACTTATGGACTACTAATACATAATACTGCCAAATTCTTCATCTAGAGCCACAAAATCTTTTTTGGAGAAAAACGTCATTTGAGTATTCGGAAGGGAGTGACCCAGACGAAGACTCTAAAGCTGACCTGGTCCATTCAGATTCAATGTTCCCTCGGGTCACTGGTATCAAGCAATGTTGACGAAGAGCTACAGCTCAAGTATCATTCAAAATGATGAAATGGTTTTATTAGAGACAGTAAATATATTGGGTTAACTTTTTCATCTTTCATTGAAATGCGAGAAATATTTTTGAATATCTTGTACGAAAGAGAGAAATCCAAAAACATTCAAAGGCTTCGATCATGGATTCGAATTCAGACTTTTTAAAACTAAAGCTCATTGCGAATTCTCTCTTCATAGTTAGACAAATTTTAAAACTTTCTTTTAGATACAGTATAATTTTAATCAGCGCACTTATCTCCTATAAGATAATAAATAGAGAATTTTCAGAATTCAGCGAAACATTTCCAACTAACAAACAAAAAAATTTATCGCTGTATCAAAATCGGAAAGAAAACATTCGTGAGCCCAGATCTGAAAAGAGTTTATCTTATCTTGGTTTGCAATGCATATGTGAAACTTAAATTTATAGGAAGAAATCTAAGAGGTATAGTAAAAAGCATGTGAATTTAGAACATAAAAGAAAATCAATACACTCGCTCAACATGTTTGGTGCATGTTTTTATGGCATCAATTTTAAACTAGAAATTATTTAAAAAGCGGAAACTATGATACATTGTTATCTACGGCCTTCGTCTTAGAGATAACGGTAAGATAATTTCATTTTTAAGAAATATTTTTTTGTGGCAAAATAAACAGAAAATGTTGTAGAAATGAAAATGAGCACGCTTAACTTAATACTTGAATTTGCTATATATCAATATGTTAAACGATAAATTAACATTCAAAATAATGGATTATAAAAATATTGAATTATTTGTAATTGTTAAAGCTTTAGAATGTGTTGCTTAATTCACAATCATAATCCAAAAACTTACCTGCTTATTCTTAGATTGAGTACTTTTTGTGATTGAATTTAAAATTTTTAAGTATAAAAATTAATGAATAAATTCTATTTGCATCATTCCTCTAAAATTAGTAATTTTTTTATGAAGATCTGATGAAATACTCTAGTTGAAGTACAATTATATTAATATAACGAGATTAATTACTTTTTCATTTAAAAGTTGTAAATGAATTATTTATTATGTTTATACTTTGTTGGTTAATGAAATCTCGAAACTCGATTTAAAATTATGAGTGTTGTGTTTGATAAATTTAAGAGGTTTTAAATATGAAATAATATAGGGAATTCAAAAATCTATTAATAACTAGTTCAGTAAAATGTAAGTACTTTTATTACAAAAATTGATAAATTTATGAAATTTGAATTCTAGATAATTTTATGTTACACATATTTTAAATCAAGAAATTTGTGTTCTGTGTTTTAAATATTTCCAAATATAGTTAAAAATCTTTATTAAGCTTATACGATTATAAATACTGTCTCGAGCACGGATATGTACCTTAAGCTAAAAAATAAAATTTTAAAAAATTTTAAATTTAAAATTTTACATGATATATATGGATTTCATAAATGAAAAAATCCAATATAAAATTCTAATTTTGTTAAAATAATTCTTTCTATTAGTTTTTTACACCAAAACTCTTTTCTAACTTGAATTTTTCCGTTCAAACTAAAATAATACACTTAAGACCTTAAGTTCTATATTTAGTTTTATCAAAATCTATGCATTAAAGGTGAAGTGGTCAAAAATGTATTTGCACACTTTATAGTTCATTTTGGATATAAATACTAACAAATATAATTGTACAGAAAAAGTATGAAGCAAACTGACAAAAATATGAAAAAATTTTGGGCGTGAGTTAATTCAACCAAACATGTGAATATTTTTGGTTGAATTAGCTCACGTTTGCAAAAACACGACGTAGAATGCAACAAATCAAGCTATTTTCCAAGCTGAAAGATAGGATTACTTCAAGCATATACTTTCATAGTTGGTCTTTTGATTTTAAAAAGCCTGAGTCCCAAGCTACGGCTATCTACATTATATAGATTGTATGAATGTGATTCACTTTTTATTGTACATTAAGTTGAACATTTCACTTATTGCAATCACAAAAAAATGAGTTTTATATAATTTCTTGTTAGTTTATGCATATTTTTATTATTATTTGGAATACTTAAAAATATTCATGTGATGAAAATAATTATTCAATAAACTTGCTTCAAGAAAATATAAACTTAATAAAAAAAATTTCATCAAGAACGCATTTTTTTACTTAAAAAAGGAAAACCTTTTTAGCTTATTTCTCTAATTAGATAATTGGATTAAATTTAAAGTAAATGTTTAACTCTGCAATAAAATAATAAGTTTATTAAATGTTAAAATTGAACAAAACAAAATTTCTAGTTTGTTAACATGAATGCTGATTAGAAAAATAAGCATAAAATCACCTCGTTTATCTACTGATTTTGCCAGTTTACATATTTAAAAATGTCCATAACAAGCACTGTAAAATTTTGTTCATATTACATGTAAATATTTCTGATTATAATTTCTAAGATAAATTAGTAATAGTATTTAAAAGTTGTAATATTAATTTGTGTGCTTTAATTTAATGCTAAGTTTGTATACTCGAAGAACTGAATAACTCATCCTTGCGTATTGAATAATTTTCTATTTTTACAAATTTATTATTCAACAACAATCATTTCTGGTTTTAAAATATAATAAATGGAATAGAAACTATATGTACATGTTTCCTTAAGTAATAAATGGAGTGAATTAAATACGTAACTTTGTTTCATAAAAACAACTTTATTGTAAAAATTTATCAATTTTGCAAAATCTCTCGTTAAAAATTTCAAAATTTATAATTTTCAAAAATAATGTAATTGGAGAATAAAAATAAATAAGACGAAATTGTATGCTTAAAAAATAAATTTACCAATAAACATTTTAAAATTCAAAAATTCATAAATTATTGCAAAATATTCTTTTGTTTCGAGATACACATCAAATATAATTTCTTGAAATTAGCTGAATTGTAAATAACAGTGTAAATTTATGGACAAAGATTTAATCCCTGTAATTATTTATTTCAAGAGTTTTCTTCCAAAATTTGTTTGCACCATTATCTAAACGCTTGCAATTTTCTTTGATTTTGAATTGTTGAGTTTTTCATTTATTAAATCGTCACTAACATTTTTGGAATAACTTTTGAGTAAAATGTTTGTAAAAAATATATGTATCAAGAATTTTCTTCTGGGGGTTTTGACCAGTAGCTTAATGAGATCATGGTTTGATTCCAACCATAGGGATGAATCTATATGTAGGGGTTCGAACTTCTCTTTAAATTCTAAAACCTCATTTAATTAGCCTCGTATGGAGAAAGTAGAAAAACAAAACCAACTAATTGGTCTTTGATTCTTTTTAAAAACTTAACCAATAGATTCAGTTTTTACAAACCGTTTCTTTCTTCTGTGAGATGTAAAATTTAAATTTTATTTTTTCCAAACAAAAAATTTTCCTTTTCAGCAAAAAGGCAAAAATATTTTTGCTTTCCTTTTTTAAAAGCCCTCTGCACATTTGTTGATATGAGGATTGTCTATTTCTTTTAATAATGTTTTATATTTTTGTGAAGAAAAGTTCTTCACGATTATTTATATAACTGTGAATGATATTTGAATAGTTTAATTTGTATATATATGAATATATATTTTTTGATTTTAAAATGATATCAACATTTCTAGAACTAAATTATTTGCTGTAAATTATGTTTTTTCGCATCACTGTGAGTCAGAGTGATATGGTATGAAAACTTTCAACCTAAATCACGAGGATTTTTCTTGCTTACTTTCTTGAAACTGAAATTGTACTAAAGTTTTGTGTCTGCTAAGAAAGATTTGCGATTGCTAAGAATTAACTAGAAAGGAAGTGTACAGAAATACCTTTTTCCCATAAAAATGTTGTTGTAGTTTTTAAAAATACCTTAAGAAAATTATGCATGTCTGCATAAGGTGAAGTAAAATAACAACTGTAAAGCTTTCGTCATGATTGTTTTTTTTTTATCTAAGAAAATTCATGTGCGCAATCAATTCTTAATTTCCTGTAAACTTAAATTTTAAATTATATAAACTCTCATGGACAGTTTTTGTAAATTATTACTGTAGCATTTAATAATAAAGTTTTATACTTTCGATTTTTATTTGTAGCTGATTTTTTTTAACAAACCTAACTGATTGAAAGAAATTTTATGAATAGAGATATGTGAGCAATTAATAAAGTCCACCTAAAAATGGAGATTAAAGAAGTAATAAAGTAGTAGTTAAAGTATTTATTTCTAAGTCATTTTTTCTAATTAAATGCAGTAAACCCTGCGGAATGAAATGTGTAATTAAAAACCACAGAATTAGTGATTGAAAGTAGGAAGTTATCCATTACCAAATTAATTTTCCATTTCTATATTCTTTAGCGAAAAATAATATGTAATCATTCTTTTTCTAAGCAGAAAAGTTTCCCATTAAATTTCGCTTAGAACGATGCTTGAAATAGCAAATGACAATGAATTTTCATTCATTCAAACTTCCAAATTAATATTTTTTTTAAAAGAAAAATAACTTTTGCTTGCTTTATCACTTATATTAAATAAGAGAGGAAAGTAGATCAAAGAGAAAACATTAATTATTATGGAATTTCTCAATTGAAGACTGCTATGGATTTGCTATCACATGTCAGTGGAAAACAAATAAAAGTGGAGAGCATTAATCTGGGAAGAACGGGAAAGCTTACAATTCTTATCGATTTCTCCTCTTCCATCTTCGGGGAAATATCGAAGCGAAATTATAATGGCGAATAATTATGACCAAAGTTTCAATAGAGAATAATTGAACAGGATTGGTTTGAAATGCGCCTATTATTTTAGCTGATTATTGATTGTGTTTACTTTTTCAAATTATCTTTTTTAATTAAATTTTAGTGATTTTTTATTTTACTTTTATATTTTGATATCATAAAAATATTAATAGCTAAAAATAAAGTTAAATGGGTACGATGTTATTAAATGAAATAATTATTATATTTAACAAATCAGAATCCCACTAATGGTTAGAATAAATTGCAGAAATGAACTTTTTATAAACATAAATTTCTGTAGTATTTATAATCTTAGAATTCTGAATGTGTTTGTCGCGATTACTTTTTAATTTTATGTGCTATGTACTGAATGATGGTGTATTTTAATTTACAGTTTTAAACTACAAAATAAAATAAGAAGCTTTTTAAATTTTAAAAGAGTTCTGATGTGTAGCAGAGATTTGTTTAGTAAAAATAAACTTTTCCGACACAAAGTAAAATGGACAGACAGTTTACGCATAATTATTCTTTATAAAAAATGTACAATAAAAGCTCTACTTTTCAATATCTCTCATGATGATTATGTAGATGTGAATTTTTTAAAACGAGATTTATCCAAACTCTATAGGTGTGAATTTTTAAAAACATGGGTTTTTTTCTAATGGGGGGAGGGGGAACTGGTTGAGTAACACTTCACCTATACAAAGCTGGAAACTTCTAATCGTTTATAATTACCCCGTGGACACCTGTGAACTAAGTCGCAGAGGCAAATGACACTACCAATGTCACACTACCACGAACCCGTTCATTTATTGGGACACATCCATTCATTCATCATCTTAAGAAAAGGGACAAGGAAACACAGAGAGAAAAAAGAACACCCATTACCGAACCGGGACTCGAATCCAAGACCTACAACCTAGGAGTCTCATTCAGTCATCGGGCGTCTCAAAACTAGAATTAAAGTCACTGAAAGTTTTTATCAAATTTCAAATTATTTTTTAAGGGTGTACAGAATTTTAAAAATCATGGCTATAATCACCTTATAGAAGTCAAATATAATTTTATAAAAATATCGTAAATTACATTGGAAATCAGTATATGATAAGAATAACAATATGAAGCAGATATGTAAATTTGAGATGAAACAATAATAGTTTAATCTGTGATAAAAAAAATTTTAATATGAATTTAAAATAAATCAGTCTTACCAATCATAAAATAGTTGTAATGAAAACGAACCACAAAAAAAGTATTATTGTTGGGGAAGAATAATGCCTTTACCTTTGAAGTTGTTGAATTATAATGAATTACAATGGCAACAGAATTTTTTTTATGCTCTTTTCATCGCCTTAACAATTCTTGAGTTTGATTTTCATTTCGAGTTTGGATGTTTGTAGTGGTTTAGATTCCTAAGGTCTAAAACTTAAGACCAGATAGATAATAAATATAATTTGAACCAGATCTTGTAAATTTTTCTTTCACTCAAATTGTAAAGTTTAAAATTTTATAACTAGGTTTTTTCCCAAATCATTTGTAACTGTATTAGTCAATATGAATAAAAAAATAGCAGAAAAAAGTCATACTTGAATTGGAGAAATATAGATTTACAAAATTCATAGTTTTTTTGAAGATACCCAAATTGGTACAAAATTGTCACAGAAATCTGAAACGTGTGACAAGCCATATTACGTCAATTATAATTGAACTGATGAAGGAAAGCATTATATTCTTGGAATATTTAGGATGCTGTCTGCAACGGGGGTGTTTGCAAACTCTTTGTTTGGTAATGAAAGAGTGAAAAGAAAATTTTTTCGGTGAAATTTGTATATTAGAATACCTATAACTCACTTATTCCAAAAAGTGAAGATAACATTAATAACAATTATTGTGAAACTTGCCAAAAAGAATGCATAGAGTAATCAAGCAGAATAATTTGTTAATTAGCCTTTCGTTTCTAGTCCAAATCTGCTGATTATCTTCGTGAATAATGTTGAAAAAAATACTGCTACTTTCTTTGTTAACTCCTGACAAATTAAGTACCATTGTACAGCAGCTTAAAAAGATGTAAAAGCTTATTGTGAAGCTGCCTAAGAACAACAGTCAAAAGAATTCAGAAAGAATTAATCTTTCGAAAAAAAAAACAATTATCTGTGGTGACGATGAAAATTAAGAAGATAGGAAAACAAGGAACAAAATCATATCACGTTGAGAGCTTCCATCACTTGCTTAGATTCCGAATTGTTACTTGTTTATTCAGTTTCCTTTCCATTATCTTTTCTTTCTTTTGATGAGCGTTTTAGTTTTTTTTCTTTTTAGAATCTAGAATTCTATACTTTGTCTAGTCTTTCGCTGAAGTATCTTCTCTTTTGCCTTCTTTCTTTACCTTATAATAATTTTAATAAACCATAATAATTTTATATCTATTCATTTTTTCTCCTAGATTTTCGTTCATTTTATTTTTAATTAAATTCTGTTCCACTGATCTTTCCTCAACAGCTCCAACTCTTATTTATCCATACTACTTTCATTTCTTTTAATTGCCATATTTTTCTCCTTTCTTCATTATTGCCAAGACATTGTGCATTGAACTGTTTTTCACTTCCTCTCTTCTGCAGTTTGTAAGTATTTGTCTGCATTTCATTTTAATCCTTAAATAATTGGAATGTGTATGTGTATCCCTACACGATCTAACACATATGGTTCAAGTATCCGATTCATTAAAAGCTGGTTATATAATTTTATTTTCAGTACATCCATCTGTTGACGGCAAGGGTTATAACATCATTTTCTGTTGGGTCCCAGGTCATGTAGGTCTAGAGGGAAATGAAAAGGCGGATGCAGCCGCTAAAGCTGCAGGGTCTTTACTCCATTCATCTGTCCCTCTTTTCGACGTGAAAAGGGTTGTTAAAAGATTTGTAAATTCTCTATGGCAGGAGTTCTGGAATATGCAGGTCGCAAACAAACTGCGTGACATCTTTCCATACCTCATTCCATCATCTGTTTTACCGTTACGAAGAGCAGATGTCAGATTGACTCGCCTTCGTATCGGACACACGTTTCATACACAGACATTTGTTTCTAAATGAATTGAATCCATGGTGTGAAACGTGTGATGTACCATATACAGTTACTCATATTTTAATTTCATGCCCATATTTTAACATATACCGTTTTAAATATTTTGCCACAGACCTTTTAACCATGTATGATTTAGTGGGGGAGCCTCCCCACCGAAACCTTTTTTCTTTTTTAAGGGAAATTGGTTTCCTTAATTTTATTTAAATTTGTTGAATTTTACTTTACTTTAATTTACTTATACATTTTAGATTTTAAAATAAATATATACATTTATTTTTGTGTTTTAACTTTTTAATGTTGAGTTTGGGTTTTGTTCAAAATTTTTAAATTCTCTTTAAAGCTTAATTCTTGGCGCAGCTTGTCCTTTTTGGACCTTGCGCCACAAAACCCAATTAATCAATCAATCAATCAATCAACCATCTGTTGACGTCAAATGGTTTTACTGAATCCAATAGTCTTTCTAGGAAAAGAAAGTGCTAATTATTGTCATAGTTTTACTAATCGCAACATCAATAAATTTAGTGCCATAATCTTTTGACTCTTAGTGTATGCTCTACTTTTTAATTTCTGATCTCAAAACAATCTTTTTTTTCTTTTTTGGAAAGTCATTAGTAATTATCTTACACCATTATTCGGAGTTTTATCCTTGGTCATATTTCCAGTTATTCGAAAAATTCTCTTTCTCCTTTGTTTTAAAACTCTCTGTTGATACATGAGCACAAGTTATATATTGAACATTTTCTCCTTTTTTCTGAAGCAGCACTGTTTTGTTCACTGAGAAGAAGTTCAAAATATTTTGAGTATCACAAATTTATTGACAATAAATCCTGTATCATGATAATGTCTACTTTTTCTACTTCAGGACATTGTGGCCTCTCTGAAATTCATATTACTGTCTTTCCATCGAATTTTTTGTAATGCAGCCTTATTTTGTGTATACGTTTTTTTTTTTTTTTTTTTGTCGTATACACATCTTGCTTCTTTTAGAATTCCTGCTCGATTTAAATTAAATGTAATATAATTCGCAATCCACAAATCCCAATTCCTTTCTAAAGTCATCTCCAAAAGTCAATCAGCTCATTCTATATTAGAGTTTAAAATAGTTTTTATCTGGAATGGGCTTATTAGTTTTTTACCACCACTACCTCTAGCTTTTTGGAGAACTAGTCGCCTGATATAATCCACAGGAACCCACGGTTAACTAGGAACTTATTTTAGTTACTTCTTACAGCATGACTTACGATTTACATTTCCATTAATATTGCATACTTGTTACCACATGACTGACTTCTATCGAGATAATAATAATAATCACACTTTCAAACTACTTTCTAGGTATACTTTGCTTGAATTAAATTAATTCACTCACATTTTCAGTGTCTGCATACACAATGATTTATGCCATACAAAATCAAAAATAAATTAAGAAAAAATATAAGTTTCATGTGATTTAAATTTATAATTTCTTTATACTCAAACACAATAATACAGAAATTTTCTAAAAACTAATAAGTAATTACATTTTCGTCTTTAACATGAAATATTTTAAAATAGATTCTAGTATCTGATTTCTTTTATACCGGTCATTTAACTAATATATTCGAATACAATCTAAAAACTACATTTAATAGGAAGTAGTGAAAGAAAAAGTTTGGCCTATCAAGACTTCATAAAGTTTAATCCATCCGTGTTGACGCACGTGTTCAAATACAAACTGAACAGGAGTCTTATATACAAGCAAACTAGCTTCATTTCTTCAAACCAAATCTAAATGTTCTGACGTCATACGACATACCAAAGTCATTACAATATGCTTAATAGAACATTTTCTGCTCAAAAAGTTATATTTCCTTTCTTTAATAAGCGAACAGTGGACTTATTCCATGCAAATTTACTTAGTATAAATGACACATTAATCTAAATTTTAATCTCCTAAAATTTATTATTTAAATTTATATTAATGTTGTTTATTTTTTAAATTAAAAATTATTTATCTTTTATTTTAAATTATTTATTTAAATTTATTAAAAATTATTTACTTAAATTTATTAAAAATTATTTATTAAAATTTATTAAATTTATTTATTAAAAATTATTTTTTTATTTAAATAAAAATTATTTTAATATTAATATTATATAAATAAGATTTTGATTAGATTAAATGAAAACTTATTGTTCTGCTTTTAATTCATGAATTCAGCGATTCACAAAATCCAAGTTCTGATTGAATAGGAGAGACTCATTTTGTAAATAATGCCCGAGGAATTGAAAGTGCTGATCTATTTATACTTCCTCGGGGACACAAGTAGACATTTCACGATCTCGTTATTGTCAACTATTGGTAGGGAAATTAATTACAAAGGTATTGTTATATTTTCATGATAATAATTCCATTCATCAAAATTTTATCTTTCAAAATTCAATTTTAATATCTAAATAAATACATAAAAAATTGGCATTTTTATAAATGAGTAAGCATGTATTCTATGAATGATAAAAAGAATTATGATATTCAAAAAACAAAATAAAAATAGCATTGCGTTTTATTACATATATGAATATTCTCAACTCATAGAACTTTTATGAAGTTACGGAAAAATAGAAGTTCTTTATTTTCATTATTTCAATATAAAATTTAAAATACTTTTAAATGTGTGCTAATGTAGTTATTTTATACATGATTTTATTTGCTTATTAAAGTACAATTCGTTATGATTCCTCACATTTAATACTCCCATGTATCATTTGAAAATATTTTGAAACAATAAATCAGTTTCTCCAAAATAAATGATTATATATACAAACCTTCAGTCCAAGAATGTTAGGTACCTTCTGCAGAAAATATTTTTCTCAAAATTCTAACTAGTACATAGAAAAATATGGTTTTCTTATGTTAGTTAATCATTTTTCTACAATATAACATTCATTTTAAAAATTTCTGAAATTTGGGGAAAAGATTTAAGAATATTTTTAGTCGCAAAAAAGTATTACAGCTTACTTACGTGAAAAAAAGAGAATTGATTTAGGAATAAAGGACGGAATCCAAAGTACGTATGATTGATAAAGTCTAGATTAAGTTTTCTCAAACTGCTTTCACTTTAAAATTTTCTCACATTTCAAGAAAATAATACATTTTAAGAAAATAATATATTTTCATAAAATGAGAGAAAATTTTATCACATAAATTTAATAAAAAACATAGGAACAATTGGGAAGACCAATTTAAGCGCTCATCACGTTTTATTTATTCGAAATAAAAATGGTCAATTGAAAACTCTGCTAATGTTATTTAAACAGTTGGACAAAGTGTCTTTATAGAAACAATGCTCTCTGGATTCACACTGAGACAAAAGGAATTATGAAAAAGATGACTGTAAAGTTTAAAGATAATATCTTTTTCAATATCAAAAATGTGAAAAGTTATTTTTTAATAGACAATGCATACTTACGTACTTAGATTCCAATAACAAAACTATTATTCATCTATATAAAAACAATTGACATAAAGTCACACAAAAAGAGTATTAAAATAAAATTATATTAACATAAAATACTACCTATATTTACCAAAATTTTGCTTTTATATCAGCAAATTCAAGCATAAACAGTTTAAGAAAATCTAAATAATTAAACTAAAATACACTGTGCTCAAAACAATTGAAGGATATTGTAAGTTTTATATAAAATAAAGATATGGGTGAAATTTTTTTTACCGAAAATGGAAGAAAAGAATCACAAATGCAAATTTTCAAACTGTGGAGTATGCTAGTTTTGAGTCAAACGTCAAAAGCGTCGCTTCAGCGGCAATGAATGAAATTTGACTTTCAACTGAATAAAAGACAAGGATGATCAGCATTCAGTGATTGCTTTGTTTCGATGAGTACGATGTCTCAGAGAAGTCATTTAATCGATTCAGAAGCTTGGAGAGATGTTGGTAGGATAGAAAGGGGACAAACTCAAGTAGAAGTAGAGCAAGTCATTGGAGTGTCACAAAGTTTGATTTTCAGGATCTGGAACCGTTTTTTGGAGACTGGAAGTGCAAGCCGAAGACCAGGGCAAGGTCGTAGACTGGCAACAGCACCCAATGAAGATTATGATTTAGTGTTAACGGCTCGGAGACACCAAAATATGAACGCTACTCTTCTCCAACAACACTCCGAAACCGGTCCGAAACCGGCTCCATGGTGTATGGTCTGTATGCTCTCCAACCGATGGTATGTAACATCAAGGCAACGTCGCGACCACAGGGAGTGGGAAACAGAGCATGTGAACTGGGGGAGAAATGAATGGAGCAATGTTCTTTTATCTGACGAGTCCCGTTTTTCTGTTTATCCTGATTATAGGCGTATTTTCATCTGGAGGGATCGTGGCAGTAGGAATAATCCTTCGTTCGTGCACGAAAGTGTCAGATTTGGTGGTGGGGAAGTGTTGGTGTATGGTGGCCTCTCCATTGACAAAGGCCTCTGTATCATTTGAGATAGACTTCCGACTGTTCGCCGATATAGGGATGAGATCCTCAAACCTATTGCAGTCCCTTACGCTGTAGCAATCGGAGATGACTTCATTTTAATGGACAATAACTGCCGCAAAATAAGGCCACATCGTGCTAACCTGGTGGAGGATTTTCTTCTCGAGGAAAGGAATCGTACGAACGGAATGGCCAGCGTGTTCTCCCGAAATGAATCCAATAGAGCACGTTTGGGATGCTCTAGGAAGACTAGTTACTGTCCACCAACCACCCCCACAAACTCTCCAAGAACTGGAAAGAGCTCTTCTGGAGGAATGGGACAGAATACCCCAACTCGTGATTAATAGCAACATTGACTCCATGCCTCAAAGGTGTTCAACGTTGCTGGCCGTCCCAGGAAACCATACTGAAAATAATTTGCTTTGAAGAAAACACCTTTTCTTATTCTTTTTTTCTCATATGCACAAATTGTGTTTTTTTTTTCTTTTTGTACACAAATGCGCAATAAAATGCATTTTTTTCTGCCAAACATGTGTGATTTATTCTAATATAACCTACTACGTCTGTCGACCGTGCATCAATCAGCTAAAAAGTTTCTCAGCCACAAGATCCACCTAAAACCGCAATATCCTTTACTTGTTTTGAACAGTGTATATACCAGAAATGACATGACAATTTTACTCATTTCCATTTATTTTAAAAGTTTTATAAATAATTATATTGAGCTAAATGGAAGTCAATTTTATTTATCTAAAATATTAAATATCAACTTCATGATTATTCATGATATTTTGACTTCATAATTAAATTATGAAAAAGACGTTTACAAGTATAGTATTCTCACTAAATTAGGAAACGGGAGCATACTGAGTAATTTCAAGTTAAAAATTGCGCTGATTCTCAGAAAATATCAGTCCTACTTTTTATAGTACAGTTCTTTAGACTTCACTATACTAATTTAATTAAAACAAATGCAGTCTTTATAAAAGGAAATAACCACTTTTAGTTTTTGAGAAAAGAAATAAAATTTGTATTTCATAATTATATTAATTTGTATAATAATTATTTTCATTTATATATTTATTATTGTGAATGTTTCTTGTTTATATATATATATATATATATATATATATATAATAAAGTATTAATGACTTATATTGGCCGAGTTTTTTTTATAAAGCTTAATGTGTTTAATTATGCAAATTAAATATTTAAAAATAATTTTAATGTATTCACACACAATCACATTACTATTTATGAAATATATTAACTGTAAAATTATTCATTGAGGAAAAGAAAAAAATATATGTCACAGTAAAAAAAACATATTATTTAATGCAATTACTTTCATTTCTACCAAGGTCACTAAAAGAAAATAAGTGCAGTGGTTGTAATCCTTTCATGCCAATTAGTAGAAATGCTTTCAGAGCACAAACACATCCGATTTCGAAATCTTTTACTGGAATGCTTACGGAGTAATTCCTTTTTAATGATTTATAGTGGTTGCTTGGCTACTTTTCACATTCCATGATTATTTTTCTGCTAAAAAATTACTTTGGAAAATCTCATTGTGTTCATTTTTTTGCAATGTTCATGGAAATAAAATCCATGATATATTACAACTAATGAATTACCCAAATGAAAAATATTAATACTTGTATAAGGAAATCATTGTTATTATGAATGATATAATTAAATATTTTTTATGTAAAAAAACCTGAACTCCCAAGTCATATTACAATCATCACTTAATCTAGATTTTTTTTCTAACGGCAGGGCACAAAGTGATTAACCCTTCGCCACATCAAGGCCGGAAACTGCTACTCATTTTAACGTTACCCGGTGGGCACCTGTGAACTAAGTCGCGGATGCGAGTAGCATTACCCAAGTGACATCAACACAAACTCGTTTATAAAGGAGGGCCACATTCATACACCATCTCATTAAAGGACAAGAAACAGAGAAAGTACATCCACACTAGAGCCGGGATTCGAACCCAGGTCAACCCCATCCGTAGTCAAGTACGCTGACCACTAGACAGGGTGGGTGGCAGAAATTCTTTTTGACATTTAATTTTTATTTATATTTTGAGTTTTTGAGAAGTTTAATAGTGTGATGTTCGTTTACAATAAAAGGAACTTTTCACATTTTTCATTCAAAATGAAATTTAATTCAATTCTTTAATACTTTGTACATGACGTATGAGATTCGGAACATAACATTTCTAATATAGAAGTGAAATCTGGATATTTTTATACAACCATTTCACAAGTTTACAGGGAAAATATCAATTATCTTGTATAAGAAAAATAAAATCTGCTGAGTTTTTCTTATCAATTATCTTGTATAAAAAAAACTCAGCAGCTTTTCCAATCTTTTTTACTCAATGCCCTTTACCGACTGCAATCCTGCTCAGAAAAGACCTTAAAAGAATGGGATCTTCAATGAGTAACGAGAATTCTTAAATGAGATAGACATCCATTTATCAGACGGCTGTTGATATTTTAGTCATGGGGGATCAAGTGTCAACGTGTGAAACGGTCCCCGTTAAAATGGGTTTTCGCTGGTGAAAGTTTGCACGCATTGTATTGTCGACTGCACGGCATAAAGCCTTCTGCCTCGACGGTGATCGTTGATGTCAGCCTTGACGGTCGGCGACCACCGTCAAGGCTGAAGTTATTACCGTCATAAGGCAATTATCTTGTCTCATCACTTACATTCGTTCTTTTCCATTCCTACAAATCTGGATATTTCCAGCGAGGGGATTTAACACCTCAAAAATGACGAGTTGTTTCACAGGGACCTAAGAACCATTTTTCTCATTTTAGTCTCATTCATAGGGGACCTGTGTTCTCAGACATGAGCATTTCTAGGGTGCCTTGCAAAAAACTATCCAGAAAAATATTTTCATCACCTTGCAATCCAGTGGATTTATAAATTAAACTGTATAATTCAATGTGTGAATTGCTTTTAGGATACCTTCAAACATTACTTGAGAATATGCTATGTTATGCTGCAGAACCTCTATGTGCCCGTGAGTGCTGATATTAAATGGTTGGCAGCCAAATGCTTGGGTTTTGGTTCAACAGTTCATGGATTTAAATCCTTCATCTACCATGAATACTTGTAGTGGCACGCAGTCCGATTTAAATTGTAGATTCAGGTCTAATAAGCCCTCGTGTGCAAAAAAATGGCAATTGAAAGATAATAAAATCAAACCAAAACTTCACGATATTAAGTAAGTTTACCAGTTTTTTTTCTGACACTTAAATGAATACATATAATTAATATTATCTGAAGATTCACAACAGAACATCTAAATACATTTATATGTTGTGGAGTGTTTAGTCGTAAATAATACATGTAATTAAAATTTTTACTAACATACCAGAAGAAATAAGCTATAAACAACACAAATTTTAAATTAAATTGTTAAGATTTGATAAAAACATGTTTAGTTAATGAAAAATGCTTAGAATTCTTTTCCAGTATGATTACTCTTCAATTCATAGTTGTGGTAATTTACTTACTATAAAAATTGCTTATTATATTAAACTTTTTTTTGAAAGAAATAAGTTTTGTCAACTAATGATGTTAAGTAGACATGTCTATAATCTTCTGTAGGTTTTAATAATTTATTAAGATCGATATGTTAAATTTTAATATATTGGACGATGGAAATTTAACAATAGTTTATGTTTTACTTTTTAAATCTAGAATTTGACTTTGTTGGTAGGAGGGATTAATGCGTGTGTATATGTAAATGTAACATATTTCAATTCCGCAAAAAATTTCAATTACTTTAAGTATTTGTGAGAATACCGTGCTAACATATACAGTTAGTAGATATAACCATTTGTAGAAGCAAAAACCGCTATTGGGTGGTTAATTTTAGAATATAAAATTTATCTAAAAAGATATAATTTGTAGTTTGCTGTAAAAATCTTGATTTTGTTCGAAAAAATCCTATTTTGAAATTATCAGTCTAAAAATAAATTATGGGGTAATTATTTTCTTTTATGGTGTCGCGTAAAGTACGTCAGAGATCAAATATATCAGTATATTTGCTTGAAATTAAAATACTTGTTTTTTTTTAAACTTGAATCTTTTCCAAATACTTATCTTTAGTTTCGCAAAAATTGAGGATGTTATGTGTTCTCAAATCAAAACTGGCTGTAACAAAAATTCGACCAGTATGAAATTTGCTAAAGTGAAAATGGTTAAATTTTGAGAGAATTTTCATAATAAACTAAAAATATGAGATTTTTTTTACTTTAATTGCATATTTTATATCCAACTTAGAATGATAATTGGAAAACCTTGCATTGCTTTTTAAATATAAAAAAACTTATGATTAAAATGTTGCTGCAAAATTTTCTCTCAATGATTTCAAAATTCTAAGATTATTTTGGAGTAATTATGCTTGAAATGAATCACGCTAAGAACTGAATTTGCAACTATTCTTCCATTTGCTGCCGCTTTACGAAAATAAATATCCATCCTCTCTTCATTTATAATCTCTTACAATCTCGTGACAACTCATAATTCATTTTTCTTTTTTCAGATCTGCCTTGATTCTAAATAATGGCTTTAGCGCATGAAGAATGGCCTGCTATGGACCCGGTGACCACTCTGCCCAGTATTCTGGAAAGGAAGGGCCTCCTCTATTTTTCCGCCTTTTGCGTTATCATGATCATCCTCGTGGGACTGACCGGAAATGCACTGACCATCATTGCTTTGCTGCGTTGCCCACGTGTCCGGAGCGCTACGGCAGCTTTTATTATCAGCCTGAGCGTGGCGGACCTCATCTTCTGCTGCATCAACCTCCCTTTCTCGGCTTCCCGCTTCATCAATTTGAGATGGGTGCATGGGGAGGCCTTGTGCATCCTCTTCCCTTTCCTTAGATATGTGAATGTGGGCCTCTCGCTCCTCTCCATCACTGCCATCGCCATCAATCGCTACATCCTCATTGTACACCCCTCCCTCTACGCAAAGGTAATGACAGGATGCGTCTTTTAACAAACCCCCAGCGTCCTCAATTATCATCCCTCATTTCAAATGACTTCATTAATTGATAAATAAAAGGAAAGCACATTTCTTCAATATCACTCTAGGGGTAGA
>JAPDSC010091920.1:0-11689 GCA_026290005.1 Latrodectus geometricus | reverse complement strand
TATATATATATATATATATATATATATATATATATATATATATAAAATCTTCTTTGTTTGTTAAGTAGTAATCGGGAGTAAATTGACAAAACAAATGAGTAAGGTCCTCAGGTTAAAGAAATTGCAGATTGGAAAGATTGGAAGGAAAAATAAAAAATATGAAAAATAATAAATGTAGTTAAGTTTATAATTAAATAAATTTAATTAAGTTTAATCTTTTAACTTTTTTTCAGCAAAATCAAAGATACAAAAGAAATAGAGGTGTAGAATTAGAAAATGTGGGAAAGAGAGCAACATACGACATAATTTTTGATCCTTAGTAGAGATTTATTTCTTGATATTATTTCCAAATTATTTTTAATATAAGTTATGAATAAAATATGTAAAAAGAATTATTTCTAAGTATTAGTTTCTTGAAGCATGCATAAGAAATATCACAGTGTCATTATGTGTAGTGTTAAAAATTTTTCTGTAGTATGATGAACTAATTAACAGAAGCCACTTTTCAGACTTTTTCAGACGGAGACAAAAAAACAAAAATGTGATCATCAAGAAAATAAATTAAAATTATCCAAAAATATTCTCTCTCATAGCTTATAAAAGTAAGCAGTTTTTCTTATATTTCAAAAGTTTGGTGAGGAAAAAAAATGTTTTTATGGATAGATCTTGGCTCATATAATGTTTTGATTGATAGATCTTAGTTAGAAGAATGTATATTGTTCCTAATTGAAAATGGGAGAAACATGACAAAAAAGCGATAATATATTAATGATATAACATGCTTTTATATACATACATACATACATACATACATATATATATATATATATATACATATATAGGGGGGATTCTAAAAATCATTTTTACAAATCAAGAGGGGTGATAATTCTCATCCATACAAGCAATAATTACATTGGAACATAGGGTCACATGCCACTTTGAGAAGAAGAAAAGAGAACAGAGGAAACTCTTCGAGAATCTATTACGAATTTACCGTATTCAAATTTCCACAGAGAAGAAGCAATATTTTGCACTTATTGGTTACAGGAGAAAATCAATCAGAGTAGACATTGTCCTTTAAAAACAGCGCAACATCATCGTTTCGAGTATTATCTGGATAACATCGTCCGAAAATTCTTGTGAATACTATCCTGCAAGATGGATTAGATGTAGCGGATATGTGGCTTGGCCTCCTCACTCATCGGACCTCAATCCACAGGACTTTTCCTTCTGGAGGAACATGGAATCTTTAGTATATGAGGTGCCTGTGGACTCGGCTAAAGATCTTGTGACTAGAATCGTTGTTGCTACGGGCAAAATTTACACGACCCTAGGAATCTTTGAGAGGGTGCGTCAGTAGTACCTTTGGTGGTGTCAACTATCGAAAGTGCATCTTGGGCATTTGCTGTATGGTTTTCACTTAACAATAAATATAAAAGGGAAATTTTTGATATTATTCATTCGTTTACCTGTTGTATGTTCAGGTGAGAATTCCTTTTTTTTGCCTAAGTGCAATGCGCCCCTATGTTCTTATGTATTTATTGTTTGTTTGGATGAGTACTAACACTCCTCTTAATTTATGAAAACCTTTTAGAATCACCCTGTATAGTACAACACAGTTTTTCAAAAAAAGCATCTGATGATATTGCTAACTTGTCTTTTTCAGATTTTTCTCAATCAAGAATGACAATGTTTAACGACACAGAAGAAAGGAACGGCAATCCTTTATTAAAGCGATTTGCTCGGGGTACATGCAAAGAATGTTATATTTGTCCTTTTCCAAAGTATTTAGTTCATTCAAAGCTTCATTGTAGTGGGAGAAAGGGAATTGAGTAAGTAAACAATCATATTACTTTATTTAAAAATCAATTTAATTATTTATATTTTAACTGTTGAGTTAATTATTATAGCAACCTAATAAATAATGGAAAACATTTTCTAAAATACGTTAATGTTAAGAACTTATTTTAAGCGAGGAATGAAATTTCCTCTCATATTTGTTTTTCCAATAAAGCAATAAATAAATTTGCAAAATAAATTTGAAATTTTTTTAGTTACAGAAATTTAAACATGCATTATAAGCTGATTTAAAGATTGTACAAATTATAATTAAGCATACATTTTCTACAAAAGGTTAGGCTTTAGGTACAGTATGACTTTTTATGTTTAACTTAAAGATAAATGAATATTAAAATAAAAAATTTAGAAATTTATATATTTTTTTATAAAATGAGGCATAAAAATTTACATAAATCCATATAAAAAATCATTTACATAAAAAAATCCTATTTAGTATTCTTCTCAAAGACTTGACTATTGTATGAAAAATTACCTTAGAATGATCAATATGTATATAAATTTAGTATCGTAATCTTTAACTCCAATACATTGGTAGTATTGACGTTCTATTCTTTTAATTAATTTATTGAATATTAAAACAGAAAGCAATACATGTGCTTAGATTATTTGTCTATTAGTTATAAATAATGTTTTTCCACTAGTTTTAGACACATAAGAATAACACCACAAGAATATATATAAAACTCAATATCTCAAGGGATTGAAATAATAATGCTAGAAATAGTTCAATACTATTCTTTTGGTTATTAACCAATACGCAGTAAAAAATGTCTCGATTTATCTTCGTTATCGTTTATTTATATAAATGTCATTAAAATTGTTGTCTACGGAATTTCAATACATATATACTTCATTTTAGAAATATAAGAATATATATATAAATTTTTTAAAAATTTATTGAAAATAACAAAGTAATTGAATATTTTCGTAATAATTAGACAAAACTTAAATGATTCCGCTAAATTTAAAAATTATGGTTTGCTTTTAGTTCACTCCAATAATTTTGATAAATTTTTGCAGGAAGTGTGTACAAAAATGTGTTTTTGGATACACATCGAAAAAAGGCACTAAAAGAATGTATGCATGTGATCTGAAGAAAGGTGGATGGGGTGCAGATAAGAAAATCACCGATTGCAAACGTAAGTCTCTGTCAAAGCTGAAATTGAATGCATTAAAACTTAATAAAAAACCGAATAAAAACTTAATAAATCTACTAAAAACTTAATCTGAGTTTTAATATTTTTAATGAATTTTATACGAATGAGTATAAAATGCATTATCCACTGATTTATCAATACAAATTTTAATTCGCAAATAATTTAAAAAAAAAAATCTGGGAAATTCTAAGAAATTTAGCAAAACTTTCAATTTTAAATGTAATATAAAAATTTTCAACTATAAATATAAAAAAAATTCTTTCACTAAAATTATGACTTAATTAAATAGTTATTTTTGATTTGTTCAAATCCATGTTTAGTGTATGCGATGTGCATTTTCACTTATAAGTATCTTGTTATTTATTAGTAAAAATAAATAACGATATATTTATAAGTGAGTTATTGATTTGTGATATACTTATTATAGTTTATTAGTGAAATAAATATGTTATTATTTATTTATTAGCAATAAATTTTGTGATGTTTTTATATATTAATAAAATATTTTATATTTTTGCTGTATATTTACTAATAAAATAAAAGAATCATAAATTTAGTTTCAATAATATTAAATATGGTTTCTCGTTAACATTATTTCTTGTATTGTTAATATAAAAAATGCATAATACTATATCTCTATGTCTTTAATCTGCGCTTTAGGTCCCCTACTCTGCCAATTTGGCCATAAATGCACCAAGCGTAGCAAACCGGATGTTTTTATCCCTAATGAGTTCTTTATGGCAACCCCCGAAGGAAATAATTTGAAGTGCTTTTTCGCGCATACTCATTAATTGGTTTTTTTCTTTTAGCATTTTTATTGGTCGTTAATTAGTTTCAGTTTGAAAAATCGGTCATTTTCATTTGTTTGTAATTAGTTTCAAATTGTTAAAAATCGTATTCCCTTATCACCATGGCAACAGCGTTTTTGAAAACGTGCCAAGTACGGGACCCACAGCACATTTTCGCCAAGTTGGCAGAGTAGGGGACCTAAAGCGCATTTTCACCCTCTATGTATATATATCCTGTGTCTATATCTTTATGTGTCTATATATGTATATACTATATCGTGAATCTTATAATATGAAGATATATGGAAATATGTTTTTTGAATGAAACTTTTTGTTTTATTTTAATCTATATATATTTTTTTAAGCGTTCATTGACTGCAGTATCAAGTTGAAACCCGGTGGAAAGATGAGATGTTACACCAATTATCTACATCAAGGAAATAAGTGCTATGTGAAGTGTAAAGGTTATGGAGGCAAAGAAACTGTGAAAGCTAAAAAATATACATGTAACATAGAAGGGAAATGGGAACCCAAGCTGCCTCATTGTGCTAGTCCAGGAACAGGTATTCCCAAATAAATTGTTTTAGGTACTTTTAGAATAACAGTTTAGTTTTTCAATGTTAAAAATATCAATGTGATAAATGTTATTTTATTTTAAGATATGTAGGAAGTAGGGAATCGATCATGAGATTGAAGTAATGCGTAGTTTTCATAACTACAGAAGGGCCACGCAAGCATTGAAGTTCTTATAAGAATACCGGAAACGCCTACTTTCACCTTGATAATACTTTAATATTTAATCTACATTAAACATTTTAAACTACTTTAACTTCTTAATTTAACTTGTAAAGAAATTTTTCTTATTACTTTTGGCAACCATATTCTTCTTTATTTGATATATATTCTTCTGTATTTGATATATTTTTCTTATTGTATTGTTTTGTTTATTTTTTAATGTATTACTTTGATTCCATTTATTTCAATTTTGATATAGTTGTATTTTCTTCTTATAGAGACACTCTTCGTACACATATATACATATATATATATATATGTATGTATATATAAGTTTACTGAATATTAATAGTCAGCACTTATTAAAAATATGTCTAGCTTCTTCACTTTGATATAAATACCACTTATATCAATACTATATCTGTATTGTGTTTTATCTTTTATTATCGACTTCGTCCAATTTCTTTCTTTTCTTGCTAGACCTTTCCATATCATATTGGTATTTTCTTGAAATCATTTATAGAATAATGACTTTTCTTTCGTATTTGAAAGTTATACTAAAAAAAAAAATTTTTTTTCTTCGTTGGCCTATATTGGTGTTGATTTAATGACTGAAGAAGTATTAGTAGATTAAAGATTTCTAATTCACGAAAAGAAGGAGTCCAAAAGTAAACTATGTTTTTATTTTTCAGGGAAAAAATTGGTTCCTATGCCTAAAGATGTTAAGTCGTATATTGATAAATGGTAGCAGTTTACAAAAAATTCTCATTGGTAAGACTGAATTGATTTGATCAAGATATTATTTACACAAACAATTGTAGAATCTAAATTATAACAAATGCAACTGATAAAAATTAAAATATTCTCTGTACTAAGCCAGGATATTTACTACTTTTTAATTTAGTAAAATCAATAAAAGTACAAGCTGATTGAAATTATCCTTTTAGAGTGTAAAGCTTCTTTTAAGTTCAATCCTGGTTAGAAATTTTTTTTTTTTTAATTTAAAACTTATAAATATGTAATAAATAGGAATTGAGATTCATATTTTTATATTCAATGCACAAATTTGGATGAGATTTTGATAAGGTTTATTTACATAAAATGCATATTGATTCAATGAATTTTAAGTCATTTACAAGCGAATAACTATTGTAACTGACGTTGAATGGGTCAGAAAAACTGTTCTCAATTAAAGTTTCTAAATGATAAGAAATCACTAAAAAATACATTTATTTTGTTTCTGTTTCCAAAATTAATATAATTTTAGGATTAAAATTTGGAGATGAAATACCTATCTTTTTGTGTAATAAGCAATCTTGGAAAAATTCTTGTAAATTACTGGTGTGCACTAAAGTTATGAACAATGAACTTTAAAACTGTATTTTGAAGAACAAATAATTAATGTTATTATTTTGTGTAACGAGTCAAACAGTTAAATATCATAAATTATATATTACAGTATAAAATTTTGAATCTTACAACTAAAAAGAATATAATTCTTTGGTTACAAAATTTATACTGAAAATTTATATGATGCGAGATAAATAATTTACAACTTAAATTGTGAACAGATGGCATTTTAGATCATTCAAAATGCATATAAAATATTTTAATTAAATAATGTTTATTCAATTAAATATTCTATAAACTAATTTCCTATTTATACTATAACAAAACAAATAATTCTATCATGTTCAACTACAATTCAATAGATTATTCACATATTTGTTAAAAAATTATTGTAATTTCGTTGGTTGTCGTATGTTTCATTAGTAGACATATTAGTTGGTAGTTTTAGTTTGTAAATAAAGACTGATTGTATGGACTGATGTACTCTGTTAAATAAAAAATTAATTAAAATTTAATCTAATTTAAATTATTTGTTTTGACGAAAAATTCAAAGATTTATAAATTTTGAACTTTTTATAGAAAAATAGAATTTGGTCATGGTTTACAAGTTCTGATCTTTTGAATTTATTACTAGAAAAGTTAAAGAAGACTGAAAGTTTGAATCCAAGTATATTTGCATAAGAAATAGTTTACATTGTCTTTTTAATTGTGAACTTTTTATTTTATGAAAGTGAACATTTATGAGTGTCAATAAAATGGTTTTAAGTCATAACATGTGTTTTATATATTGAAACCTAATTCACAAAGCAGTACATTTAATGAAAATAATTAATATTATCTAAATAATAGAAATAAATTTATGAACTAAATATTGTTTACTTTATAGTATGCTGCTTAAGTTTCAAGTGATTTAATTGAAAATGGTAATAAAAAACTATTTAATTGAAACATAACTGTCCACAAATTTTATGCAATGTACCATAAAAATATTTATATGAGTTACTCTGTTAAATATTTTAATAAAATATTAAATTTTTAAAAATTTTATAAGAATATTCAATGTTTAAAACAATAAGAAAACCAGAAATTTTATAGAAATCGCAAAAAAGTTTCAAGTTTCCAACAAAAAATTTATTGATTACAAATAACTTATTTTTCAGTAGCAAAATACTGGAATATTTTCCTTATTTTGTTTATATTAGTTTATTTGTTCGTTGTAAACCAAAAGTTATTCGACATTTTGTTTAAAAATATAATTGTTACCGATTACAGAAGTTTAGAGAAAAATATTTTTCATAACGTATACGATTTGATATAAAGGAATTGTTTAAATGTAGATCTTGAGTATTATGCAAGCCACTTTATTTTTTAAAACATTTTTCTTACCTGTGTGAAAACATATACCTTTATCAAGAAATATTTTTATTGTGTTGTATATAATTTTTTACAGTGTATAGAAATATTTCCATTAACAAATATGAATGAAATATTATATTAATAACAGTGTAAATTAACTATTGTAGAAATTATATATAAAAGAACGGCTTCCTATTTCTTATTTTTTGAAAGTTTTGAATTTGTCTTATTTTAAACTATTTTGGGATAATTCAACTCAATTTACAGATAAGAAAAATTATTACTTAATCAAATAATTGAATATCTATTCATTTATGTAAGTCACTCAAAATTCTAGCCTAGTAATAGAATATTTTTAAAAATTTATTGCGTAAAAGAATATTATTTATTAGTTAACGTGCCTATATTGTTTAAACCATCGTTTAATTTTGAAAATAAATCCTTAAAGTTATAACCTTTACTAAAGAATTTCCCAAGAGATGATGAACGTGATGATATGAATTCCCATAGAGCTATGCGTATCAGAGTCAGAGAGGCTTTATATTTCATTTATGGACTGCCAGTTCAGAAAAAAAGCAGTGTCATTAAAAACCTCAAAAAAAAAAAAAAAAAAAAAAAAAAACTAGGCTAGACTCTGTTTTGAATGAAAGTATTCAGCACTTTCATTCAATGGGTAGCATTTCTTTGCACAGACTTTTACAACCTTTGTTTAAAATTTGAGTCATTCCAGCACAATGGAAGAGAGCTCAAGTTATTTTGATTC
Organism: Latrodectus geometricus; assembly: GCA_026290005.1. NCBI lineage: Eukaryota > Metazoa > Arthropoda > Arachnida > Araneae > Theridiidae > Latrodectus > Latrodectus geometricus. The sequence goes on along the minus strand of JAPDSC010091920.1, from coordinate 3,680 downwards.
CTAAAATTTTAGAAGCATGAACTTTTCCTCTAGATAACATTAGATGCTCTAGTCTTTTTCTAATCTTTAGAAAATATCTTGAAACTCTTCATTAATAGAATAAACTTGTATTTGAGAAAGAAATATTTTTATAGTGTTTCTCATTTCCAGTTTAGTCCATGGAAGTCTGATGAAGAGCTCATCTTTGTGATATCTTAGAATACGGGTGGAAAATAAAATTCTCAATAGTTCTTACTTTCTAGATCTCCAGGGTATTTTTGGTGATTTTCGTTCTTAAAAATTCTACAAGAAGTTGATATTCCACATAATATCTATATATATAATATAAAAGCTTTTTGAATGGGAAGACCGATGAGCTTTAACTTAGATCTGAAACTAAAATTTATTTTCTGGAAAAAAGCTTTCCTCTAGGATCTGTACCTGGTCCAACTTTGTGAAATATAATAATAAATGAGTTTAGTCATATCTATTGTTGTTAAAAATTGCATTTGTGAAAACATGTTAAAAATAATCATATTATAAAAATTATTGGACATGGTGTAATTTTTCAATTCTAAGGTAAAAGCGGTTCTTTAACAATACTATTACTTTTGAGAGCCACCGAATTTTTAAATAATTTAAAAATACTTATATAAATAAATAAAAGACAGATATTAGATAAAAAAAATAAGTATGTTATTAACAAATAACCATGTACTAGTTTGAGGCTGAAACTTAACTGCAGCTTTCGTAAGTTTTTCAGTTAAATTATTAATTTATGTGGGGATGAGTATTCAAATAGTGGAGGCATATTTTGGTAACAACTATAATAAAACATTTTTACAATGGAATTTTATTCATGCTTTTCTAATATTCTATTCCATGAAAATTTTTACGAAGTATAATTCAAATATGTACATTTTAGTTATTTTTTTATATGCGTAAATTAAAAAATGTAAAATAAATTAATATTGCCGACTTATATTGTTTAAATTGAATAACTATATAAAACTATGCAACAAATATTTTTATCCGTAAAAAATATTATACATTAATTTGAGTGTTAAAAGCTTTATTGTGAAATCATTTTCAATCTAGTTTTCTATAAAAGGTTTATATGTAATCTTTCACTTAGCGATAAATATAAATTAATTATATTGTCTAATGATCGAATTTTAAAAATACTTTAAATTCTATGTTGGATTTGCATAAATCAAATGTAAGTTATTTTGTAATTTAATAATATATGGTATAATTCTGCTTCAACTGATAGAAATTGCGAAAAAGTTTAAATAATTTAATAATAATTATAATTTTGGAATCGAGATTTTAAAGAAATATTTGTATTAGTATATTTTGATATAATTTTCTTTAATAAATAAATTTATTCCTCTCTTCAATATAATTTTAGTACTTATGTTTTTTAATATTAGTGCATATTTATTTATAACTCATGAAAAATACACTTTATTTAAAAATCATGTGAAACTCACACTGTATATTAAAAATCTTCGTTTTCAGAAAAAATTACATAACTAAACAATCGCTATTCATTATCATTAATTAAACTCGATCTTTTTTCTATCTTTTATATTAAAATAATAAATATTATTTCATCTACATGTCATTATTACTAGTTTCACATGTATTTCAAGAATAATTTGTATCTAGACATTTGATCAATTTTCCAAAAGTGTTTGTAAACATGCCAAATCCTTGCTAAGTTTTCATAATTAAGCAATATGCTTAGAATATATTTTGCTTTCAACAAAAAATCAAAAAACCTTATTAAACTAATTAAAAGTATATTTAAATTAATTTGTATTTCATTAATAATATAAAAAAATTGGCCTGAACTGAGAAAATTTGTTGGTAGTTGACAACGCCAAAAAAGGCCACATATAGCAAAACTTAGTGGTTACTTTTAGTTGAAAAAATTCTCCAAAACCAATAAACCGCCAAATGTAAGTTTAGGTTGGCGTCAAAACTCAAATGTAATGCATTATGGGAAATTTTTTAATGATATCGTAATTCTAAATTGTATTTTTAAATTCTCGTTTGAAGCATTGAAGTAAGAAAATTTATTATTTATTTCGTGATATTCGATAATATATATTTATATATATACTTTGATTTGTTATGCATTTCACTCAAAATTAAATGAGGAAACATTAAAGGTAAGAATTTTATTCATTTAATTTTCATTAAAGTTAGAACTACTTAAATGTTTAACTATATTTATAAGAACTATATACTATAGGAAATATTGAATCTTATTTAGTGTTAGAAGGGGCTCAATTTAGAATAGTCATTTCTCATAGTTCTATTATTAAATTATGTCAATAATTCCATTTTGTTTTATTGAAAATTATTAATGTTTATACCACAATTCTTGCCTTATTTTGTTACTATGAAATCTGCAATATATATATTTTTGTATAATTATACTTAAAAATCGCTTTTAAATGAACAATAAGAATTATAATTAGGATAATTTATTTGTAATTCTAAAGTTACCTTTTTATAATGATTAATTTCACTATTAACTAGAATTCCCTTTAAGAATATACATCAATTTTGTTTTCTTATTTTATAAATATCCTATAGAATTTAAGGCAGTTCATTTTTTGACGCATTTTTTAAAAATATAAACTCATTTATGATATTTTTGAAAAAATACATCAATTCTTAATTTCTATTATTATAAGTTGTTAGAATTATTGATTTAAAATCATCGACATTTTTTCCCCTGTTTCTTTCATAAGTGCCATAGCTCAGAAAGAGAAAATTTACATTTACTCGGATTTCTGACCAAATTTTGTTACTTTCACCATCCAGACTCTGCTGGAAGGAAAGTAGCCAGCAAATATCACCAAGTTTAGCTAAATAGAAGTAATGTTCACTTTTACCTTCAAATTTAATATGATATTTTCAACTGCATATAATTAAAAATAGAACTAATCAATTGTATCTTAAATCAATGATTTATTGATTGGAAAGAAGTTTCATGATGACATGGGATTCTTAATGATATTTCTATTTAATCACAAACTATGAATTAAATCAGTATACTGAAAACAGTACGATTATCAGATTATTTGTTAATATGGTGATCGACAGAAAAGTGTCATGCCACTCCAGATTAAGCACAAAATAATTATAATCACAACTTTTTAGTAATGAGGATATTCCAAAATAACAATAAAATTTATTAGTTTTTAAAAATAACAGCAAATAATCCTTCTAAATAATTCAAAATCCGCAATGCTATAAGTAGTAGTAGAATAAGAATGCCATTAGTCTTCATCTTCAATTACTAAATGAATTTTTACTCTCAATAGTATGTAAAACTATATTTTAAGGTGATCCCTTGGCAAACATGATGATTTTTGCTTGGCTATCAATTTCATTTGGTTATTTTTTTTTGCACAGAACAATCAGTTGTTCTGTTGCAATCAGAATACGATTGGATTTTGCCCAGCTTGGCGATCAATCGCAATCACAACTTGGCGAGAATCAAAGGGGCACCTTAAAGTATAGTCTAACCCAATAGTAATATGCTTAGCTATATTTGTTGATTTATTCTTACTAAATGAAATAGATATCTATTATCATTTGAATTAAATTTCACAGAACATGCATATTATTCATTACATAGGAGAGGTATATGAATTAACAGATTTAAAATACTTTATATATAT
>JAPDSC010091915.1:57008-75594 GCA_026290005.1 Latrodectus geometricus | reverse complement strand
ATATATATATATATATATATATATATATATATATATATATATATATCCATTAAGATTACTTGTATTTCAGTAAATGCGTAGTATACTATATCACCAATATATATTTCTTATCATCTACTTCTCTTATAGCAGATTCAAAATCAAAGAATATGTTTTTAAGAATCTTCGGAAATATTTTTCAAGTACAATTTTTCAACAATTCTATTTATTTATTTATTTTTAATTTCATAATTTGCTTGTAAAATAACCTTCCTCTATTTTTTCCAATTTAATTATATTTCCAAAGTTGTTTTAATTAAGAAAATAAAAGAAATACATAATTTAACTCTTATTATTCTTAATATTCTTGTTCATAAAATAATCCATTAAATATTAAGATGTGAAGGACTAAATATTAAATAGTGCCTGCAAGGGCCAATCATGAGAACAAAAGGCAAATTCAAATACTTTGCTGGAATATGTACATTTAAAAGTACTCATCTATATTATGTATAAAGCAATTTCAAAAGGAGAATGGTTACATTTTCAAACAAGACAATGAGCTATGACCATAATCATGTACTTCGCAGCTATTAATTCCTGTTTATGTATACATGTTATTTTAAAAGACGTTTTTACTGTTTCACTCGCTTAACTGATAATAAGTATTGTAAATACTTATATAATAAAACAAAAATTATTTATATTCAGGAATGTTTCTGCAATTAAGTAACAGGAATCATATCTTCACGTATATATTGGATAATTATTTAACAGTTAATAATTGTTCAGAGAATTTACTTGAATTCAAATTATTGATATGTTCTGCCTTTTAAAGAAAGTGTGATTTGATCTTTGAACTGTACATTGTTTTAAAAAAAGAAAAAAGTGTGTAATTTGTGTTTGACTATTCTTTTGTATCTGACAAGATGATAAGAAATTAGAAAGAAAATATCTTTTAAATTTATATATCCGTTTATTTATTTATCAAAATCTGAATTTATATATCAAAATATCTGCATTATTCTTCAATATTTTACATGATACTTTCAAAAATTTTATTGTTTGACAAAACGTTAATTTGGTTTCTGTATCATTTATTCTCTTCATTGAAAAGGAATTTAAATTTTATAAATATTTACCAACTTATTTCTAAGTTTTTGTAACATTTGAACACTAGTTATCAAAGCCTTACACGCTTCTAACCTGTGTCTGACAGAGTATCATTTTCCTATATTGTACCAGATATCATTTTTCTTGTTAGCGCATGATCACTTTATAATGTCTTATCCTATTTTTCACACATTCTTATCTCTCATCCCTAATCATATATATCAACTATTTATCATCATTCATCGAATTTAAACTCAAAGACAAGTTGTCGCCTGAGTGCTCGAAAGTCTGATATTTCAATGGTCTCGGGCCCGTCTGCTCTATCGTCGTGTTGTGAACGAGATAAAAAAAATAAGCAGCAAATGTTTTGGGGACGAAGTTCGCCCTTTCTTTTCCTCCCACTTCTTTTTTCGCACTTACAGATATATAAATGACACTGCAGCTGATTCGCAGGCGTGACATTCAACTTCGAGGAGTGATCAATCCTCCTTCAGCCCCTACTCCAGTGCAACCTGTAGAGGGAGAGACGAATGAAAAAAGCAAATAAATAAAGGAAAAACGCCAATGGAACTTATTGATCATCGAAGAGCAGCAGTCGGGCCTTCTGCCAGAAGTCTTGTATGAGCATCTGGGGTGGGAAGAGCAAGCCTGCGGGGGTGGTGGGATATTTTCTTGATGACTTCTCGCTTCTGTGGCTCAAATTGACTAACGGTTCTCTGCCTTTTTCTCTCACTCCGATTCTTGTGTATCGGTATTGCATTACTGCGGAAGAAGACGAGTGAGGCATTAATGTTATTATGTAAGCAACCCGATGTTCGGCGCGCTGTCTGGCGTGTAGGGCGGGTGGCGAGACATCTCCTAATTCCTCAAGCAGCCCAGAGAAAAGAAGCGCCCTCAACAGATAGAAATATTTGTATCCGCCCAGGAAATATTCGTAATTCAGTCGATAGGCAACAATGTGATTGGGAAAGTTTCTGGATCATAAGTTAGGTGCCTCTCTTTCGGTGCGGGAAGTTTACGAAGTCATGCTCAAGAAGTGAAGATGGAACTAACTATTATTTTCCGATAACCGTAGCAGTTTAACTATCCATAATTACAGATAATTGTCTATAGCAAGTGGATTGCTTTTTATGCTATCATTTTGTCGTTGTTGGTTTATACATTTAACATACATCAAATCTCCGATACAATAAAACTTTCAAAAAATGCTATAATACATATTTTTATTTTTTTTCTATACATTAAGAACTGGATGAATTTCTATTTTTCTTTTGCTTCTGTAAACTTTGTACATTCAAAATGTCTCTTTCTACACTTTTTTGGGTTGAAGTTTTTTTTCTCTCTCTTTTAAATCCCACATTATTTCCCACAAGCTTAGCAAGCACTTTAACAAAAAATGTAATTGCTGTTTGATTGTGATAAAAATTGTAGACATGAAGCATATAAATAGAAAAACTAGTTAACATTTCAAATTGTTAACTAGTTTTTTTAATTGTTAACTAGATTTATTCTTTCCTGATGCATAAGAAGAAGACAATTGATAATTTCTTAAGCAATTTTTTTATGCAAGTCATAATACGGAGCAAAATAGATTTATAAATAGCCTGGATAATGTTTTGAGGAATTTGTTACTAAATTATCTATAATTATAGAGCTAAATCATTAATATTCCGAGATGATCATATACACTTAACCATTCACATTCTAAATTTGGTTTTTGTCAGAATGATCAGAGTTGTTATTTGGAATTATTAAGAAAACTCAAAGGCAAATTATAGCAATATGGCAGCCAGACCATATATTATTGGAAAATAAGTCGAGTATATCACAAAAAGGATAATAATGCAACCGATCGTAAAATATCATCTACATAACTCTCTTCTATAAAAATCTAAAATATTCCCATAAAAAGGATCTAGTTAAGAAGAAATATCTATAAAAACATCTTGGGGATACATAGTTTGCAACAGCAAAGGTAATATCCCTTGTATATTCTAAAGCACTCTCATCAAAGCACATCTGTGATTATCTTCCAGACAAAAATAATTAAAAATGAAACTATCACAAGTCTCAAAACATAAAACAAATTAATAGTTTCTTACTACATGCAGTTCACAGTTATTTGAGACTTGAGCCACAACATTAAAATTTGTTGGTATATAAGCGTGAAGTGCAAATGAAACATAGAAATTATCACGATCATTAGTTCCATTGCTCCAATCATTCGCTAAGTGTTATGTTGGATAATTTTTTAATAACTAATCCTAGTGCTGTGCTCATTGCGCTGACAATTATTGTTATTTATTTCTAATTTGGTTCTTGGTTGACCATTTTCATATTGAGCCAACGATCAGCTGTTGTAAATCAACACCTGTCAGCATCGTTTTAAGGGCATATAAATGCTCTAGTCCATATATGTATTAGTTGTTCTGTTCATTCAATCGATCAATCTCTTTCAAATTGATCTAATACAAACTCTATGATAACGTGACAGATGTTCACAATTAGCATGGGCCTTTCGACGGGGATGTCTGTAAGATGATCACGGTAGAAAAAAGCAGTTAAAATGTTGATTCTCAGATTGAAAATTATACTTTTCCAAACTTGCTAAATGAGTATTTCCAATGCATCAGATCAACCCTATAAATGGGTACCTATGGTATATGTGTTCAGAGGCCAAGTCAGTTTTCTGCCCTTGTGGTTCCTCTCCAATAAAGAAGCTGCATACTATGCCAGATCTTCTGGACCTGGTGTGGGTTTTCCTGCACCAGGGGGATAAGCAACAACAATACATTAGATCGTTTAAAATAATGAAAATTCAACATTTTCAAGCTCCATTATCACATAAATATTAATACCATAAATTCGTTGTTTCTATCTTATTATTTTTTATTGTATTCTATGTATTCTGTATGCTATTGTTATATTTTATGTATTCTGAATTTTTTGTTATATTCTATATATTTTGTATTCTGTGTTATTAATTTTGTACTTAAAAAACGGAATAACCGGAAGAAATTATCATTGGAAGAATCGAGAATACAGGAAGAAATGATCAGATTCCTGCTTAAAAAGTTCATCAACAAAAAATAAATAAAAATTTGATCCAATAAAAGAAAATGACATTAAGTAAAATGCAAATTTTTACAAACTAATATTTTGCATAAGCTGATTTATTCGTGAATTTGAATTGGCTTTTATTCAAGGTGAAATTTGAGGAAAAATATAGTGATGGACGACAATTTTTTTATTCAAGATTGAGGATACATTTATTTTCATCATTCTTGATCAACATTATAGGTCATCTGGATCAAGTTGCAATTAGAAGTTCGAATGAAAAAATGTTTTAAATCAATCATTAAAAAACAAATGGATTACCCGCGATAAAAAACTAGTCATGAATAAAAATCGTCACAAGCTGATAAACTATAAGAATTGCTCTTTTTTATGTATAATAGTGAAATTATGACAGTATTGGGATAGCAGGTTATTTTAATAATTTTTAGTTATTACCTGCGAATTAAGAAACAACTTTGGTATACCCCCCCCCCCCCAAAAAAAAAATTACGCGCCAAATCTGGCACTTCCTACGGACTTTTTAGGGTTGCTGTTTCTTATTATGGTGTTACCAATTTAGGTTTTTTCAGCTTTTTGGTTTTTGCTGTTGTCAAATTTAGTATTTTCTTGTATTTTGTACCATTTTCTGAGTTTTTTTTAAAAGTTTTATTATGTATTAATTATTTGTATTTAGCGAGAATCCATCTTGGCGAGTAAAAAAAGGTGCCAAAAACAGGTACTATGGTTGGCGAGGGAAAACAGTCGCCAAATTTCCGATTTGGGGAGGTATATCAAAGTAGTTCTCAAATTAAAACTAACAAAGCATATTATTAGAAATGACAAAAGTTTGTGTTAAAAAAACTTCAAATAAATAATGTTTTTTTAATATAAATAATTAATAAGTTTGGTATTCATTGATTATATATAATATATTATATTTTTTATGCCTAGTTAATTTATAAGCATATGAAATGCCAATATAGAGTAGATGAAATGTAAGCGACAAGAGCTTCTTAAATTCCTTTGTAACTATCTGAAATTCATTTTGTCAAAAGACAATAAAAAGTCAGTAAAACAAAGATTTTAGCATGGGAGAGTTCATAGTTGGAGGGGGATGGCATTATCGGGTGTTGATATGATGAGCAGAAATAATCATTAAAATCAAATCTCGGAGCACTCACTTAATTAGATGTCAGGTAAGTGTTAGCGCATTTTAGCTTTTCCGTAATTAAAAAATCGTTGAATATCATTAGAAGGAAATCATTATCGAGTGTCATTAGTCTAGGACCGAACCGTCCTAGCTTGTCCGCAGAAGATACGACCCGATGCTTTAGCCAATAAGTAATTACTTTAATCAACGAAGATGACGTCCGGAGGTTCAAGCGTATATTTTTTTTTAAACCTCGAACCCCGATGTCATTTCCTTACTATCACACAATTCGACGAGATTATTTTCTTCTTGCTAAACTTAATACTCTTGTTATGGCTTGCTGTGTTTTGGGGGTAATAATAAGTGGATATAGATGTTGAATTTTTTGGTCAATTTAATGCAAATTGTCAAGTGCTTAGGAAGTAACGACAATTTTATGCTTGGAAATGAGTTAAATATGGGAAAAAAGTTAGAAATTTATGGTATTTTAGTCTTTGAATATGGCAATATAATTTAGAAGAATTTTCAATAAAGATACAGAAGCTGGGAAAAAACCATGCGCAGCTGAAATTGTCTAATTATCATCTGCCTCGAATAATTTATATTCTAAAAATTGATGAAATGGCTAATACATCAGGAAAATGATAAACAATCATTAATTTAAATAAGTAATTTGTTTTGTCACTTTTGCTTTCAAAGGGTATTTAATATGAGATTTTTTTTTTAAATAAAACTTTCATTAATAGTGATTATAAAGCTATGAGCTATCTTGAATGCTTACTACTTTGCATAAAGAAAATTCTGCAAGAAGATAATACGCGGCAAATAATTATAATTCTTTAGCTTTGCTCTATGCAAAGTTTAAATGATTTTGTTCGAACTTTTCTTTCATTTCTATCTTTACTTTGGTTTGATATGGAGTGTTACAAACTCATCACCTAATTTTCTCAAGTAAAACTGCTGTACATTTTATAAGTTGGAGTCTTACACATAGATATGAAAGATTATTATTATTTGAAATTCACATTAAACTGTAAGTTCCACGTGCATTTATCACTTGAAGGAAAATTTATCATGAATCTGTAAATCAAAATAAAAACTTTCATATAGCATAAATTACGTTTGTTATAAATTTACTGAAAAAGAAAATGCTTTTTTATGTAATGTTTACATTTTAAAAGCTAAATATTTTCAAGTTTTTTTCAGATATTTTGTTTTAAAATAGGTTACAAAAAATTTGGATTTTATCTGCTTAAAAATCATTTTGAAATTTCAAGATTGTTATTTCATTAAAAATATCTTTTTATATTTTTAAAGTCAGCACTTTACGAAATGAAAGCGTTATAATTTTTTAGCAACATTAATTAAAAATGTAACGAACAATTGAATGCTGAATAAATGACACATAAATTAATATAAACTTATGTATAAAGCTTCCACAAAATATTATTATATACGGATGATCTATGCTTTCAAGAGAAAGTTTTGTGTATAGTAATCTATAAACTAATAGTTATTTTTATACTATAATATGATAATATTGATTTTAAATATAACTTTTATACAAAATATAACATGTTTATTTAACTTTAAGGAACAGATTTTCCTATAAAAATATTAAAGTTTAGATTAAATCATGAAAACACCGTAAAGATAACTTCATAAGATGCAAACTATAGTTGTTATATTAACAAATAGTTTTTTTGCTAATATTTTAAGCAATATATTTATTTTATAATTATCAAACAAAGGTATTACGCATTTAAACTTGTTATAAACGCTTCTAAACTTATTAAATATAATTTACAAGTTATTTGAATCACAAACATATTCGATTAAAAATTAATCTTAATCGAACTTAACATTTAACTTGATTTGCATCAGTTTTTATCGATTAAATTGTATTACTATTTCAAACATTTTATTTTCGGAATTTTATACCACCATTCTGTCTTTAAAATATTGTTATATACATACACCAACTAGAATTTTAAAAAATGGAAAAACAATTAAATTTTGCTTTGTTTACCCTCCCTTTCCAAACTGAGTTTACACACAGCCTTCTTAATTATAACAGACCGATACTTTATAATAAAACACCAACTATAAAACATAAGGTAATTGCTCTCACTTATTAAATAAACATAATTTCAAGTGGGCAAACACCAGCAAAGTATTAAAAAGCTTAAAAAAAAAGGGGGACGCAGTTTACTCGAACACCATAAAATTATTAGAGTTATCCAGGATATTTACTTGTTATGAGTTGGTTCAAAAACAGACCTTAATATTTCACTCTTCCAACTTAACGAGGGAAAACTTTCCCTTCGTTTCAAACCTCATTTGAAGCAGACGAAAGCGACTCCTAAATTGAAAACCGTGTTTATTATGCGCATAATTCTACCTCCATTATATTTATTATTATGGCTACCTATTTATATTCCCCTCTGCTGGGCAACAGTTGCCTGCCTCTGGTACTGTCAAAAGAGGGAGAAAAAAAGAGTCACCCACCCCGTGGTTCCTTAATATTTTTCTAATTGCCCACCAGGAAAGTCTCAAAGTGTTCAACCGTTTAAGTTGTAAATGCTATTTGAGTAGGAAGTTTCAGTTGGGTATGTAAGGGTCTTAAACTTTTTTTTCTCCTTTTCTGTTTCGCAAGGCACTTTAAGGTAAAGTAGTAATTACTAAGAAGTGAGAGAGAGACATAGGTAGTTTTTTCTTATTCATAAGGTTTCGTATTCGTTGTAATTTGCTAGGTTGTTCACCACGGTGTGTTAAATTTCTGTTCTTTTTTTTGGGTGCCTCGGTTTGTTGGAACATTTTGCCAAAAAGTGTCTCGAAATTTCAATTTTATTTTAAATCACGGCGGTCGGTTATTATATATCCATTTGTAAGTCGTTTATTTATGGACCCCAAACATATTGCGCTTTTTTAATAAGAGGAAGTAACTTTGATTTATGTACATCGAATTAAGTAGTTTTTAGAAGTAAGCCTTGAACTTGGTGTTTTAAATTAAAGAAAATTACGCTTTATTTGAATTGTACATTGATTTTTTAGTTCTCTTTCATTATGTGAAATTATTTCCTTTAAAAATGTTTCTAACAAAAAGCAAATTAGATTTGGCTTTTAAATATAATGATAAAATTGAATTTAAAACTGGCAAAATTGAACAGGATGCAAAATTTTATCCAGTTTTAAAGAATTTGTTAAAATTTCGGTCACTGAAGAGTAATAGAAGTTCTGCAAAACGTATTGCTATCGAATAATTATATAAAGAGAAATATTTTCGTGAAGTACCATTCCTTTTCATTAAAAACATTGAATTTTCTTATTAAAAAACTTCAAAATTAGTAAGAATCAGATTTAATAAAAGTAGAAGATACAAAGTAAAATACTCCCGAAAAAACTAAATGCATATTCCTAGATTGAATCTGATATGAGATATTTTTGTCAACCCTCTGATGAAAAATAATTTATTGTTAACCCTTCTTTGCATGATTTTTTCTTTATTAGTGAAATAAATCAAGTTGATATAACTCATGTTCAAAATTAAAGGACAAATGGTTAAAAAAATCTTAGTATATATTTATAGTATAAATTTAGCAAAAAACAATATGCTAAAAATTTCCATCATCATCCAAAGTTAGATCATTAGCTTAGTACTAAATAGAAATAAAAGAGGAAAATAACAGAAATACGTGTTACAAACCTTTCTTCCACTCATTTTCAATTTTTTAGCAATAGAAACTCTAATGTAATAAAACAAAATTATAAACGAAATCATACGTTTATTGCAACTACAACAAACAGCGGAATGAGACAACTTTAAGCTCGTTTCACTGATAATGACACTTGTTTATTTTTGACAGCTATGTTTCTTTTTATGCAATGGACATTAAAAAGGTATCCAAACACGATCAACTTAAAGTGAACTTGTTCTTTTATATAATTTTTGGGCATTATAGGTTATGATGGAAATTTCCACCATTATGCAAAGAAGGGTTAATGTGTACTTTGTATTGAAATATTTATGGAAAATAAAATATGATCTGTTTGTCTTAATTTATATCGGTTTTCTTATTGATATATATAATATTTTTTTATGTTTCAAATAATCATTTTCAGTCATGGTTTTCTTGAGCATGATTATCTATTTCAGTTAGGGTACTACATGTAAAAAATGCAGAGTTATAAAGAAATTTCTATAATGGATTAAAATTACATAAATTTTTTAATCTTTACTGTCATTAAAGAGAATTGATTAATCTATTTTTCACTTACATACTCCAATATACTAAGTGATTTTCGAAAAAAATGTAGTATATATTATATATACTTTTATATACTTATCTTTATATTGTATGATATATATATATATATATATATATATATATATATATATTGGAGTCTATTCTGTCCTTGACAACAATTTTCATATAGATATTTTTTAAATTTCATCACCGAGCTTACCGATTACTTTTTACACTGCCCACAAGTAATACTGTAAAAAATCATTAATTTACAGTATACTGTACTTACAGTATACTTAAGTAATACTGTAAAAAATCATTAATTTACAGTATCACTCTCATTTATTATTTATCTCCAGTTTTTCTTCTATATTTTAAAATTTTCAAAATTTAAGGCACCTGCTAAAATATTAACTAAACCTTGTTTCGAGTTTTTTAGTCTTTAAGTATTTGAAAAACCATTTTGCAGTAGTCAAAGCCAGGAAATACTTACAGCAAAAATTTCATAAAACATTTTTTTAAAGTTAAAATATTAAAACTGTTAAAAATTAACAATACTTTTCTTTATTTAATAATTGGTACATTTTTAAAATCATTTAAGAAAATTGCATTAAGGGCAGCTTTTCTTCATAAATTTGTTTAAGCTTATTTCTCGAAAAATGTTTTACCTTTGTATATATATATATATATATATATATATATATATATATATATATGATTGATTACAAAATTTAATTGACTTTGTGTAATTTGCTTTTTAGCAACGACTGGCCTATAAAACAAAATATCTTATTACACTAGTTTTTACAAAGTGCAAAATTTTTACTGTAATAAGGAGAGAAAGCAGTGGAAAATCTCCCTTCATCAAGCGATGACGCCTTCGTCATTTCTAGTGAAGAAAAAAAGAAAGAAGTGCAAAAACAAGAGAAAAAGAAGAGCATAATCTTCTGAGGGGCTGAACATGGAGAAAAGAAGAGCAGCAAGAAGATGGCAAACAAGAAAAACGGAAAAGCAAAACGAGAGAGAGAAAGAGAGTGAGAGGGGCTGGGGGCAGTATTTTCCAGGCAACGTCATTAGGCTATCCGGGGCGTACAAATCACCAGAAAGCTCAGGGTGCGGAGAACGCTAGCTCAACTCTTTCCCTAGTGTGTCTAAGCGATCAACAAGTTGAGGGGGTTGAATCCAATCGGAAGGTCGGGCCGAATCTTTCCAAGGTCCATCAAACTCCTTCGGCCATTAGTGCTTCCTCCTACTCCCCAGCTTCCCATGCCCTTTCTTCCTCTTTCCCAAGTTCTAACAGAAACTGCGATGCTGTTTATCACAGACTTTGTTGGGTACTTTGAGCCACTCTTTTGTTTCCTATCTCTTCTTTCCTGAGATTGAGGCGAGATGGATGGTTCTTCTCACTCTGAGAGGCACCATGAGGATGCTAAAGGAACTCTTAAATTGCAGCAAAAGTTCACCGACATAAAACAAGCTCTACAGTTCGCCAACCGAATGGATTGAACGCGAATGTGCTTTAGTAAAAGCCTTTCTACCTTTCGCAAACTTAGTGCGATTGGAAAGACTAGGTAGAATGAAAGTAGTGAGTTTGTTAATTCACTCCATTCGAATATTTTTCAAATTTCAGAAATTAGTTTGAAAACATTTCTCCTGAATAATGATATAAAACGAAATATTTATTTTTATAAATGATATACAGTTTTCTAGATATATTTGATTTATTTTAACTTCTTTTAAAAAAAAAAACATGAAATTGAATATTAATATTCACAATTATTGTTAAACAAAAGTGTTTTTGATTATTAACTTATCAATTACATAGAGGGTAATAAATAAAGCTATGGCCTGAGTCTAATTTATGATCAGATCACTAAGTAATGCATTAATCGTATACAGCTTTTATCAGGAAGATGTAGAACTTAGCCTATTTGGAAAAGTATTCATGTAAATTAAAAAATTCTTAGTTTCGTAAATCTTTAACATGAATCATTGCTCTTTTTTACTATGCAACATTATTGAAAAGAATTGAATTGATAGCATTATATAACTTCGTATGTTGGAAATTATCAAATTTTACACATGAAAACATTTTAGAAAGAATTTATATAAAATTCAATTTCTAGAAAAAATTATCTCCAAAAAAACGAAATGCTTAAGGAAGCGGTGTACTACTTATCGTTTAAAACGTTCTACCATGAAAACAAGAATGAATTAGGAATATGTATTGCTATTAGAGCTTTCTGTATGTAAAATACAAATAAACTGTGCTTCATTACAGCCGAGCAACGCTTTACTAAGCTATGAAGTGTAATTGTCAGGTTTAACAAGTAGAAACGGTCATAAAGTATTAATGCATAAGGTCATATAGCATTAACGGTCATAAGGCATTCTAATGTTTTTAGTGGATTGTTTTTAATCCGAATTTTCATTTACGGTGGGTCATATTCAGGTGTCACAGAATCAGAAATACAAGATTAATTTCAAGTATGCGTCTTTATGTAACTTGAAATATAATCATTATATAATTACAAAATTCAATAATTAGATATTTTAAGAACTAACTTAAATTATTTTTTCCACAATAGATATTTATTTAAGAATCAATTAAATCTTATGATTTGGAAAATTTAAAAGTATCAATATGATATAATATAGCATTAATTGGCAGCAACTGGAACTGTAAGTATGTCTATACGTCAATACAAAATAGCATATTTTAATATCATATCACGCAGACTAGAATCTCAAGAGCTTAAATAAACAGCATATAGGATGAAAGTTTAGTTTATTAATTTAGAATTTTATTAATTAAAGAACAGTGAAATTAAAGTCAAATGTTTTTATAAATAAATTTCTTTTTCATATAGTTCATGCAGATTTTAACCGCATAGCAGATTATTTGAAAACTGCGATTAATTAATAAATCCAGTTTCCACCCATCATTTCTAGAAAAAGCGTTTCTCTAAAATAGAATTTTATTTTGGTTTAACGAAAGTGTGAAAATTTTGATTTTTAATAAAAAATTATCTTAAAAATTTTTCATTAGATATAGTACATTTTTAAAAAATAATATTAACTTTAATATTACTTAAAGTTTGTATTATTTTGCGATACAATTTCCAATTTTATTAATCTTTAATGGTATATTTTGAAAATATTATTTTCTTTTTTTCGAATGGAATCTCTAATTACTTGATCAACCGTTAATAATACTTAAGTTAGAAAAAACTCACTGGAAAATATTGCTGTTAAAATATTTTATTAATTAATTAACAAATAAGGTTAAAATAAATTGTTGGTTTTCAGAAGTGCATGATTTTTTAATTTACTGAAAGATTCCAAATGAAATTTTCAAATATGTAGAGCATGTGGTCAAGGTTGCCACTGATGAAAATACTTGGAGTTCCGCCAAAAGATGAGTTAATAAGGTTAAACCATTTTTAAATAAGTAAGAAACGCAATTTTCATCAAAAAACTATACCTGTCTTTCAAAGAAATCACTTGGCTTTCATAAACATGTCTCTACATGAATAATAGTAGATTGATTTTTGAACAAATTCATCTCTATGATAGCAAACTTTTTGCAGGATTTGTAGAAGTTCAAGAGGGAAACATTTGCAGGAATTTCATGTTAAATCATTCATGTTTGTCAATGAAGTCAAATCATTATTCAGAAAGCCGGTTGCACCAGTCCATAAGATATTGCAAAAGATGAGAGCAAGGAGAAATCAAAAGGATCTTGGAGTATATTGCTATTGCAATAGTTCAAGCAACTAAATATTTTAAAGTACTGCTGTAAGTGTCAATCGTAATATTAGTTTGGGGAAAAAGAAATCCATTATTTTTACGTGAGCTTTATGTAACTTCTTTTGGATTCGCTTTGTAAAAAGGTTTAAACAGCTTTCATGTAGATTTTTAGGGCTTGCGCATTACGACTGCTGACATGCGGTTAACTTCGATCATTTTTGATATTTTATAGATATTTCCGACGATGCTGTATCCCCATGCGAGGTGCATCTCTAACATCAAAAATACCCGAACGGAATCGACAAAACAAAAATTGTACGTAACTGGTTGTTACAGTCTTATATAGGACGATAAACACCTTTCACAAGTTTAGCCACCTGGCTATCTTTTTCGCCGGTACAAGAGAAAAACGAAAATGTATCGAATTTTCTGTTTGTTGTCTTCCATTTTTAAAACCTTGTACTCGTAACAGAATTAATCAAACAAAAAAACCGCAAGAGGATATTTTAGTGTCACATGTTACCTTTCCAACGAGCATAAATCTGAAATTGTTTTATAGATACCTCACGAGATATCGATCACTACAGACGTCTACCGAAAAAATAATGGATTACTTTTTCCCCAAACTAATACATAATTCGTTACACTTCAATGTTAATCTTTAGTTTCGTATTGACTGAAGTTCTAAACCTACATGTGTGCAGCATAATACGAAACTTTATTGTGATTTAGTTCTACAATGGCTTTTCGTAGAGTAAAAATCCCCTAAATATGATGGTTGTTATTGAACAATGGAAGACTGTGTATTTTTTCTGCAAAATCTC
Source organism: Latrodectus geometricus (assembly GCA_026290005.1). Lineage (NCBI taxonomy): Eukaryota > Metazoa > Arthropoda > Arachnida > Araneae > Theridiidae > Latrodectus > Latrodectus geometricus. The sequence continues at coordinate 61,474 of JAPDSC010091915.1, read as the reverse complement.
ATACCATGATAGGTATTTAACAGTTTACTGAATATCCTGAGTTGTAACTCATAAAAACTGAGCATTATTTATAAAAATATCTACAGCATTGTACATTGCAGATGTTCGTCTGCATCCTTACATCCACATTTAGATGTTATTGTACCTGTTACAGTTCATAAATTCGTTACTTCTTTGGTATTTTTGCTTTATATTTCTAATTTGTCAAACGTTCATCTATAAAAAAAAAATTCCACAAATCGTTTATACACGTTTTAAAACTTCCATAACTCTTATTTCATGTTTAGTTTTACTTGATTTTGTAGAAAAATAGATAGCGTAAAAAGTGTAGAACACACCTTAAAAGCATTAATTAAAATGAAATTAAAGATATCAAGAATTCTAGATATCTTTAATTTAATTTTATCAAATGTTTTTTCAATATAAAAGACAATGGAAGTATTTAGAGTAAATCATAAGGATTTAATAACTTATATTTACTAATGTGATCTGAATCGAAAAAGTTTTTCAGATGAATAATTACATGAAAATTCCATTTAAAATTAATATTTGTTTGATACTTTTCTAAAAGTGAATTGAATTTAAGCAAGCTTAAGCAAAAGAGAAATTAAATCTGTTAATCTACTATTGATGCTCTTATTTTAAAAGTTTTCATTTTCAACAAATGGAAAGCTTTTATATTGTTTTAATGTAAAGCAAAACAGATATTAATTCTTTGCCATGATTAAGTGATTTTCTTCATAACTTTAATGATAAATGCCAGATTCGGTGTTATGATCCATGATAAATTTTTGCAATGGAAGAATGATTCAAATGAAGTGAAATGATTCGATATACATTTCAAGTATTAAATAATCACAACAAAGTCGGAATTAGATTGGTAAACTTTAATTGAAGGACTGTGAAAACCGTCCTTTTTGATTATCATTGCTTATTACAGGGTTGAGATAAAACTGAAAGCAGTAATACCATGAAATTTTATTAATCAAAAATTTATGACGTGTGATATATAGAAATTATGTTCTGAAGACAACTATTTTGAAAACAAATTTTAGCTTTTATTAAAATTGTAAGCAGATTTTATGAAATATCATTAAGTAGATAAAGGATTGAATTTTGTTTTAATAATTGCTTTAAATAATGACATTTTCGTGTTACATAATAAACTCATACTATATAGCAGAGGTGGCCAAGATGTCGACCGTGGTCGACTGGTAGACCGAGAAGACATTTTATGTAGTCCACGCGACCATCCCGATAATGACATCGGATATTAACAATTTAATTTATGACTTATGTTATAGAATCAATGAATTATTTAAAATAAAAATTTACTACAGTCTACGCTTTAAAACACAAAACAAACTGTGCAAATATTTACGATTTAAAGATTTATGATTAAAGGTTTACGACTTAAGACCTAAAATGGACATGATGAGCGCGATTAAAACATTCAAAGATACTAGTATGCATCTCAATCAATAAAACATGAATTGAGAAACTTCAAAAACATGGAGAAAGAGTGCATCCATAATCCAAACCGAGACTTCGAAGATTTCGCTTAACACTTACTTGTTTTGTTTGAAGAATTTGAAAGAAGATTCGCTGTTTTAATTAGGTTGAAAGAAATACTCAATTTTATGATATTTCCATTTAATGAAAATGTCAACATTGATGGACAACATATCTGAAAAAATAGGACATTTAATAGATATCACATCAGTCACGGTCGAGGAAGAAATTATTAAATTAAGATGCGATATGTTTCTTAAATCGAGAGCATATTTAGCAATACTGATTTTTGGACATTAATTTCTGAAGAAACGTTTCCAAATATTTACAAATTGATTTCGTATATGAAATCATACTTTGGATCAAGGTATCTTTGAGAATTTGCTTTTTCAACCATAAACAAAAAACAAACATTGGTCGCATTTAACATATGAACATTTAATTTCGTGTTTATGAATTGCAATAAGCTCGTTCTAGCCACAATATGATAAACTTGGTGTAGATATAAGGGTGCCAAATTTCAACTAAACGAAGTGAATAGGATGGTCAGTTTTTGATACATGAATACTTTGATTCTTTTCGTTAGTAAATTTTTATTTTGTAAATATTAAGTTTCTTTAAAAAAAATTACTTAATTTACCATTTTTTCTTGTTACCGAAAAAAAATATGTACGTTAATTTAACTCTGCTATTGGTTGATCGCCTTCGATTTTTTAAATGTGAAGTAGACCCCGGATCCAAAAAGTTTGGCCACCCCTGATATATAGATATTTTAAATTTGAAAGAAATACTTTTTTTTATCTTGAGGAATTAAAAACTTTAGAACATAATTAAAAAACTGACACAGCTATTTCTTATATATTCCAAAATTAATTTTGGAAAAAAAAAACTCATTTCTTTCCATTTGATAAATTGAGAATGTTAAATAAAAGCTCATATATTTATTAATAAAATTATTTTTACTAAAATTTTATGTATAATTTATTTATTATATAATAATTGGATCTTTTAAAAATTAAAGCATTAGTTCCAGATAAAAATAATTTAAAGAATAAAAAGAATTAAAGAATATTAAAGAGTGGTGACGAGAGGGAGTTAAGACGTCAATAAAAGTTTCCAATAAGTAAAATAAAAAACTGAGCTTTTCTTTCTAGACCCTTCTTTTTTTATGGTTTTAAAAAGATTTCTGAGAATCATTTATTTTACTGACAGAAAATGTTGACAACAGATGTTAAAAACGTGTATTATCTTTATATTTAGAAGCCACAATTTTAACTGTAATCTTATTATTTATGAACACATTTCTTCTACATTCAATAATTAATTAGATTTTTCAATATTTAATTTTAAGCTATTTTACAGTTATTTGAAGGTAAGTTTTTCCTTTTATCAACTATATCATATTGAAGTATTGTCTAAATCGCTAAGATTTTAGTACACCAAATTAAGGAGTGAACATTTATTGAATATAAACTTGTGAGTTTATGCATAATAAAAATTCATATAAAAGAATGTACTTTTATTAAAAAATATCAGCTTAAAATTGTTATGTTGGTGCATGAACATTAAGAGTTTTAATCTCTGAATCAACTGTTCAAGGATTCATTTCTAAATAAAGTGACGTTATTTGATAATCTTCGAAATTCCCTTTAAGTCACAGATTTGGTTTGAACTTACGTTCATATGTGAAAAACAAATAATAAATCCAACTAACCATCGCTAAAATCGAATGCCATATATTACACTTAAGGGATTAACATTTTATATCAGTATGGAATGTAATATCATACTACCATCTGATTTAGAAATAACAGTACTGTTAATTGGCACATATTTAATCTGAAACATTATTAAACTTTCATTATTTGATTTCTGGCTTACTAACTGACAAATAATTGGTATAAAAGCTTTAAAACGATCTAGAGCGAGCTATATTTTACTTCTTTATCAGACCTACAAGCTGGTAGCCGAAGATTTCTTGCCTTCGGTTCAACAGCTCATGTGCTCGAATCACACCTTGGTTTCGGATGTTTGTAGTATAACCACTACAAACATCCGAACCAAAGATGTGATTCGGATTGAATCGGTGATTCGGATTGAATGTGAATCGGAATGTGGAACAAGGAATCCACTTTAAATTAAAGTTCTTGATCTATTTACCCCATCAGCTCATGGGCTCAAATCCCACCTTGGTTTTTTATCTTTGTTGTGGTTTGGAATGTACTTGAAGCTATTTCCATTCTAACTAACCTCGTATTCAAAAAGTGATCTTTGAGCGATAAACAAACAAAATTCCTGAGAGACTTATTTAGTTTTAATTTTTTAGAGCTAATTGATAGTTAACATATTATATTAATTTTATTTACTAATTAAAACAAATGTCATAATAGAAAAAGTAAATGGGAGATATTAATTTATCCCTACAAATTTAAACTCAAATGTATTTGAATTTGCATGAGAGTTAATTAAGGAAAAAACAAGCAGTTTTTAAATTTTTGTAAGACGGATTAGAAAACACTGAATGTAATGTCAAATTTCTTTGATGTTTTCTTAAAGCATACGCGAAAAGAATATTTCATACTTGAAATTGTTTCACATTCCAGCTTATGTACGATACTTATCTGTTATATGTAGAGGTAATATCGTATCGGTAATTTAATAGTAAGAACTGTTGTGTTTAGTTCAATAATTCATGCAATTCAAGTTCTTCTTCGGGTGTCAATTTCGTTAATGATTCGTGATCTAACTTTAAACGTTAGGTCCAAGTCGAAAATTCACATAAGCAAAAAGTAAACAACAACAAAAGTAAACATCTGGTTTGCCGTGGCTGATGGTATAAAAATATTATCCACCGAAGAGATCCCAGATTCAATCGTAACCATTGTTAAGCAATAGGGCATGCATGCTGTGTTTCTGCTTTATGCATGCACAAGTTTCCAGGTTTTCTCCCTTAT
>JAPDSC010091915.1:29921-48867 GCA_026290005.1 Latrodectus geometricus | reverse complement strand
TGTGAACTTTACAATTTAAGTAATTATTATTTTTCTATTGGAAAAAATAATACAATAGGTAAAGAAATTTACATGAAGTAATTTATAAAAAAAGTCTACTAAGCTTTATTATGGAAATTATATTGTAAAGTTTAGAAATTAAGGTTATACTTTCATTTTGATGTTATAATCTGATCATTTAGTACATTTTTCACACAAACAAAAGTATTTCAGATAAATTTAAAATATAGTTAAGTTCGTAAAATTAAAAAAAATAATGAGCAAAATATTTAAATAAGCACTATTTTGATTTATTATCCCTCTATAGTCAATTTTATGTGCAAAAAGAAGTTTATATATCGATTCAAACTAAGAAAAGCTTTATTGAACTCTAAAAAATTCCGTAACTAAAATAAGAGTTCAACACACATGCTGTTGAATTGAAAACTAACTATAACCCTTCATTTTCAAACCTATCATCTTTAAAATATTTAAATATTTACATAATAATATTTATCGTATTAAATAATTTAATTAGTTCCGGGCAGAAAAATATAGATTTAATTAGAACTTTTAAAAATATCTGTTGTCTACTGCTATAAGATAATTCAGTCTGGATCTAAATATACAGTGGATTGTGATAGACTATATTACAAAACATTCATTTCTCCAACAGGATTCGAGCTATTGAATAGAAAATATAGTCATAATAATTCAACGAGACATCTGCATTAAAGTCCTAATGTTAACTTTTATTTTGAGATGCGTTTAAAAGTTATACAAGGATTATCAGATTCTTGATAATTTAAGTAAGTAAACTGATAAAATTAAAAATTTAATAACATTTTTTTTTACAAATTTCTTAAAAATATTTATAGCCAATGAACAAGAAACTGTTTTTTTATTTATGTATATGTTAAGTATAATTCTTTTAGCAAACATAGAAAAAAGATTCAAATTGGTGACCTACATTTAACAATTGTTGACCAAATTTTGCTATATTTTATATAATTCAAAAAGTTTTAAATAAATTAAAAATAATTTAAAGCTCAATTTAAATCAAAAACTAAGCGTGAAACGTAAGTTAAAAATGTATTCTAAAAACAATATTTATTTTATTAAAGGATTTATTTTGAAATTGTATTTTATTGGTTTTAATTTTAATAGCTTTAACACTTTTTATGTCTTACTAAAATATTTACGTTTACATACTATTTTTATATAAAAAAACTCTTAAGTATGATCTAAAATTAACTACACCGATGGAATAATTTATCATTATGAAATAGTTTATTAGTTACTTGAGTTTAAGATATATATCACATAATGTTTGTAAAAAGAAATTACAGTTTATTTGATATAATCGTTTAACTATTCCCTCTCAACCACAAACTAAATTTAAGTTTGGCTTTTGTTTTAAAAATAACAGTTCAAATGAAGTTGAAATTCATAGATTGGATACTTAAATAGTTCGTTTTCATCGTGGTATCATGTACTATTTGTAAACAATTTTAATTCATTTTAGCTGCAACGCAAGGGGGGTCAATTTTTGCAGATGAGGGCTAATTGGATCGGAATCCTACGGTTTAAATTGAACCCCAAACTATTACAAAAATAAAATATAGAAGTAGGAATTGAACCCACGGATTGTTGAACTGAAAGTCATAGCCGAATGTTTATATTCGGCTATCAACTCGCAAATTTGAAGCAAACTCGCGATTTTGAAGTTTTTCTTTTTCAAATTTTAAGAACAATGTAGTCCCGAGTATTAAGTGAATGGAAAATTGTGAGAAATAATGCTTCAAATTTTACGTGATAGTTTTTCAGTTATATAGAGCAAACAAACAGAGAACTTTTTAAAAAATAAATACTTTTTTTTGTCGAGTGCCAGCCAAGCTGGTGCGCTGCTCCACTTTACCAACTAAACCACAATTTGGGGGGGGGAGAGTCCAAACACACATTACATAGGTACTAATTAATACAATAGGCAACCATTCATACAGGCAAAGGACAGAAGAGAGAGAAATAGAACGCACACCCCTGCCCGAACCGGGATTCGAACCTAGGACCTCCCTATCCGCTGTCAGGCACACCGACTAGATAGAGTGGGTGTCAATAAATACACTTATATATATATATATATATATATATATATATATATATATATATAAGTCTTGATTAGCTCACATCCTATGAATATGGAAGAAAAAGCAAGTGACAAAAAAAAAGTTGAAATGATGTGATCTAGAGATTTTAACAATAATAAGAATAACTTTTGAAAAAGTAATTTATAATTAGAGGATTAATGTACTAGTTTAATTGTTTGGACTTTTTGATATCATAATTGTCTGACTAGATAACATTGTCGATAACATCTTTCATATATAAAACTTTTCTGATAAAAAGTAACGGAAATAAATAGGAATTATTTCAATATTTTCTGCCGGTATTTAAAATGAATGTTGTGGTATTACATTATAATTTTTCCAAACAAAAATAAGCAACAATGAATTTGATACTTTGCAAGTTTATTTTGAATTTGATTTCTAGAATAAAAAAATTTCATGTAAAGTGTTAAATTAAGCCTTTATCGTATTTAAATTCTAATAAAATATATTAAAATTTATGACAATATGATAAATTAAGCAAATAATTTTTATGGTCATATAGTAAATGAAGGAAATTCGGTTTCACCAATAAAAAATCGCTCTAAGGAGAGGATGACCCCAGATATGATCCACACTATTTTGAAGAACTGGGGAGAGGTGACACTTTTCTATTTTTTGCATGCATATCTATCTGAATGTGTGTTTGCCTTTTCTTTATTGTAATATGTCAAGAAAAAGCTTTTATATGTGAAAATCCCTCTTTAAAGGCAAAATCCATAAAATAATCAATGCTTTATAACAGCGTTTGATTGTTCAACTGTCTGTTACCTGGTGTGCAGTTTGAATAAATTCAAAACTTAAATTGTTGTTAAAAAGATATACCATTAAAATCTTACGACATTTTTCAGTTTTGTAATGGAAAAAATATTTTAAGTTATAAAAAAATGGAAGTTTTACTGGGTATTCAATATATATATATATCGTAAGAAATACACAATAGTGCACAGTAGAATTTTTCAAAAATTGAAAATGTTTGCCAAAGAACTTTTCATGGATATGTATTTTCGTATCGTAAGAAAGGTTAGTTTGGATTGATAAAATTTTCCAATTTTTTAATAAATAGTTGTTATAAGAAATGAAATATTAGGTATATTCCCTTACATAAAATGTGATTCATTATAGTAACAATTTTTCTCGTAACTAATCGAAACAAATCACACAATAAATTTTTACAGAGTTCTATTAGGGAAACTTTTTATGTTACAATTTTTTTTAGTAGTTAATGTGTCTTCCTGAATTCTTCAATTTAAAGAGAGAGAGAAAGAAAACAGAGTTTATTCTCTTCGGTCTTAAGAAAAATATATGAAACCATTTGTTTTAATCTCGTCTTACATAATTTCATTCTTTTTCGGTTAATAAATAAATAAATAAAAAAATTGAACTGCATTTATATATTAACTTATAACCAAAAAATTTCTTTTAATTTACCTCCTATCTATCATCTATCATAAAATATCATGTACACATGAAATGGTGAGGTACATAAGATCAAGATAATTTCTTCACTTGTACTGCTAAATTGGTAAGTAAAGAATCAATTTTGTAAAACAATAAAAGCAAGGCTCTTAGAAAAAGCCAATGTTGAAGTAATTAATAATATAAAGTTAATTTTTAATAGAAAATCCAGTCATTTAATCAAGAACTAATTGTTCAGAAAAATAATTCTTTAAAATCATAAATAATGAACACATATACCAGAAGAGCAATCATTTAAAGCGATGTATCATTATTTGGTATAGAAAAGCAGAAGGAAATGGGATCACACTAAGCATGGGTAGGACACTATGCCCATCTCTCTTCTTTATTTTCATTCATTTATTCATTCCATCAAAAAAAAAAAAAAAATTAAAGAAGTGAATTATTTTAGCCTACTATAATAACGATGGTTCTGTTGTATTAATGCCAAACTATTTCTTTTTTTTACAAATGAAATTTTAAATGTACTTCAAAATAAACTTTTCTAAAAGTACAATCACTCATTTTGAGTCTTTATTTTCAATATTTTATTCTCATATATTTATTGTTAAAAACGCATCAAATAGGCGCTTCTAAAAACAGCTTTTTTTCTTTGAAAAATCTATAAATGGAAAATTTCAAAAATATCTTCTAATATTGTCCTAAATTATTTAGTGGAGTTTTCAAGAGGACTGTTCAACTTCAATAATAGTAAAAGAATATTTAATTACAAGATAGATACCCATTTCTTAACTCTTTTTGTTAGGAAAAGTTAGGGCTGTATTGAAGAATACAATTTTCAAAGTCCTGAGCCACAAATATTCGTGTAAGAAATTGAATTTAAAGAAAACATCATATATAACATCACTTCGATGAGACAATTTTCAAATTTTCTTGAAACTATTTAAGTTAATTGAAATGTGAAAAACGCTAACAAATTGATATCGTAGGATTTTTACAAAAGACAATCAATCAAGAAAAATTTCTTCTGTTTTTTGCAAAACTTTTAAATTTTATTTTAAATATCTCAAAAAATTTATCATTCGGGGAATAGATATTTTAAATACATAAATAATTACTGTCTTTATTTGTCAGTAAAGTAATTAGGTATTATTCAAAAATATTTTTAAAACGTAAAATTTTCACTTTTAAATTCAAAAAAAGTTTTGCTTCTTTTTAATTTAATGATTAGTAAATTATGTATGTTACAGTTGATGATACTGGAGTTAATTTTTCTTGAATTAGATGATTACTTCTTAATTCTTAAACTTCTCTTAAGAAATTGAGATGAGATTTTGTGCTAAGAAATACATTTGCAAGAAAAAATCAAATTGTATTTTTTGCACAAAATTGAATGTCATATTTAATAATGCAAATAAAAAATAATTTGACTTAAATATAGACCAAATTGGAAAATAAATATTTCTTCAGTTGAATACTGAATTTTTATAAGCATATTTGGAATATTTTTTTAATAATTAATGATTTATCTTTTCAATAAATTTCAGTGATGAAACTTAATAACAATAATTTTTCTTTGAATTAATGTACAAAATTGATAAAGTTTCTAATGAAAGGACACGTGATGCATAAAAAATATTGGGAAAATTTTATGATAAAATAATGCTAAAATATGATAAAAATAAAGATTTGAATTTCACAATGTCTAATGATTCATGTAATTTTTAAATGTATTGTAATATAGCTATGTTATTAATATTAATACTTCAGGAAAATGATAATCTGCTCAATGATTTGAAAATGGTAAAATCAATAAACATGTACGTTTTGACGTAAATAAGTAAGATCAAAGTATTAAATCAAAACTTTACAAGAATTAAACTGAAATTTATCAATTATTACTGAAATCCTTTTATTCTGTCAGCTAAAATGGTTTTACGCAATTCACTTAAAGACCCGTTATTTACATGTCTTGTTAAATTTGTCAAAAAGTTAAAACATCCTAATTTTCAAGCATTTAAAGCCAAAACATTATAAATATATTGTTTTCCTTAAACTTTTCTGGAAATTGAGATTTAGAGGAATAATTTTAATTAAGTTCGTAGACTAGAATTAATTCTTGTTCATAAAACAACATTTTTTTTTTTTTTTTGAAAATTGCAGATAAGTGTGTAAATATAATTTACATTATTATCATAATATTTTAATTGTGAATTTATTTCTTAAAAAAATTGTTGTATCTCATGAATTATATTAGGTATTGTGTTCTCAATAACATAGATAATAGTAAAAGGAATGATAAATACAAAATCTACTAATTTTAAGTAACAGAATTAGAAACACTTGTTCAAATAATTTTATTGTAACTAAAGCGAGAATTACTTATATTCTTATTTAACTGAGGCTATCTAATCTATGAAATTAACACCCGATTTCGCTTTTGAATGGTACAAATATAACCGAATTATAGCAGAAGAATATTTTTTATAAACTTAGTAACTGATAAAGGTTATTTTTTTAACAAGATATTTAAAAAATATTAATCAATTATGTAAGATTTATGTAGAGATATATCTTATATTAAAATTTTATTGTAAATGAAATTTTTAAGCAATTGGCAGGAAAAAATTTGCTTATAGAAAACGAGACAAAAAGTAAGTAAAATGAGATACAGAAAAAATGTATTAATAAATTAATTTTATGATATCTTAAATTACATATATTATAGGTAATTATATATTATTCAGATGTGGTTTGTATAAAAATAAAATTTATCATTTCAACATTTATATACAAACATGCTATTATAATAAAATCATTTGATAAGTCAGCAGATTTACATTTAAATAAATTCTAATTAACAAAACAATCATCAATTCAAATTTTTATATGAAGTTCACTTGAAATTTTTAAAAATGTTTGATTTATAAATATTTATATAATTTGAGATATACCATTAAGCGAAATAAAAGTTCGAAAATTAGTAAAACAATGTATAAGAAATTTAAATAACTCTCAAAATTTATATTCTAAATAAGTCTCGTGACAAATTACGAATAAACAAATAAATATATTCGTAAAATTGTTAATGAAAATTAGATGAGCGTAAATTATTTATAGTTTTTAAGTGCTAATGTTGATGGTGAAAATATATTATTTTTCCAGTAATAGTTAAGAACGTCTAAGAAAATAACTGGGTATCATAATGGGTTTTTTTTTTAAAATGTAATTTTACAGTAATTTAACGAAATTTTTATAAGTTGAATAGCACATTATTTTTTTAATTTCTCCCAAAATAAGATCATAAAAACTATAATGGAAATACTTTAATGAAATAATTAATCACATAAAATAAATATAAATGAATCACAAATTTTTAGCACTTTGATAGTTAAAATTTAAAACGAATTTATAATTTATAGAATTTTACGGAAGGATCATACGAATTCTGTTTGTATTTAGGTAAGATTGACTACTTTATAGATACTCATGTTCATTTTAAAACACATTTTCCGTTACTACAATGAAAGTAAGAAAATGTTTTTATTTACCGTTCGTGTAGCGCACAGCAAGGCAATGGTGAGGGGTGACGCATGGGGGTGCGGTGGCCCCCTCCGTGGGACTGGAGGGCTCCCTGTAGGGCCACCTGTTACCATGATCCACAGGGTATTTGGCTTTCTTGACCAGGAAAGATCTAGGCATGGTGGCCTCATCCGGCTACGGGAACGACCCCTCCTCCCGGACAGATCGCGGCATTTCCCGATCAGCAACACAAATCCGGACCTTTCTGCTCCCGGACACCACGCTTCCGGATAAAGTAGAGAGAGACAGCGGACGAGAGACTCAAGTCCGGGGACGGACTGGGAGATGGGGTTGCGCAGTTGTGTGCGGGTCCAGGGGGGCGGAAGATGTGATAACCGCCTCCGGAGAGTGGAGGGGGAGTGAGATGTGGGGCGCCCGCTGCGCCCCTGTTTGGTGGCGCCCTCTAAATTAAGCTTCTGTTTGGGAGATCTCTCTACCGGCACTGAAATTCCGATATTGTGCCGAAAGCCCCAATATTCAGGATCTAGGGTATTGTGATGGAGAAGCACTAAGAACGTGATGGTTTCTCACCATTTCTAAAATAAAAAATTAATATTTTTACAGGAATACTTTATTAAATCATCTAATTTTTTTAATAACTTTATATTATTTGAAATATTACTATAGTTTTAAAGCGTATTTGCATATGAAGATTACATGAATTTTATCTATTTTTCACAAAATATTTTCTTCAGAAATTATGTAGTCTTAAAAAAACAAATTATTTATGCTGCAAAATTTTAACTATTTGAAAAGGGACGAATAATTGACAGTTAAATTCAAAATATCTTTTTCTTTTTGGTTATGAGAAACCCAAAAGATAATGATAAAAAAAAATTAAAATTTATATAAACTAGCATTAGATGAAATAATTGAAAGCAATTATTAAATTTGCCAAACAAAGAATAGAATTAATTTTTTGTGAATTAAAAATTGTTTATTCTCAAGAATTAAATCAACTCTTGTATTGTTTATTACCTTAGCAAATATTACATTGAGAAGCAAGAAAGTTCAGTTTGCTGATTTGATGACGTGAAAAAAAATTGTTTCAATTAGAATAAGATTGGATCCTATTGTTTCCTCAAGCATTTGATTTAAATAGGAAAATGCACTTCGTTTTTAACCCATATTTTCAAAAAAAGACATATAGAATAATTTAAACATTGTTCAACTTTGTTACAGATTGTAGGTAATCTTCAACTTTATTATTTATAATGTAATTAGATAATACTAATATACAGATTTAAATATTGTTTTAAATTGCTCTTATTGAAAGCAAATGAAATAATATAAAAACATAAAGAAAGATACACTGAGAAATTTTGAAAAAAAGAAAAATGGAAAATTCAGTTTGGATAATTATGAAATGAATCTTAGTCAAAATTTAATATGAAATATGCGTCAAATAGAAAAGGAGTTAAAAAAATTTTAGGTTGTAGATAATAGAAAACGTTTTATAAAAACCGCAAAATAAGTATAAATAATAATATTGTAAATATCACATTAAGCATTTAACAATACTTATAGGACATTTACAATGTTTTCGGTTGCTTATTTCTCCTAACTAAAACCGTTAGACAGAGACAGTTTCTTAGTAACATTGGACCATTTCACGAGACTAGGTTAACATAATATTAGTGTTGGGACATTGGATCCAATGAATTTCTTAAAATGCAGAGGCCTTCACAGGAAGATGTCTTCGGTCTTCGGTTGATTCAGGCATAGCATTTCAGTTAAAACCATTACGTCACTCATCTCGATTCAGTTTCCATTTAGATTATTTTCTTTTCTTTTACAGTTGCTTTCCTACATTTTAATTACAAATAAAAATAAAGGCATAAAAGTATCAATTTTATTCAATGAAATGGGTTTAAAAATGACATTAAAATTAAGATTGTATTGGTTTAATTAAAAAATATAAATTCCTCAGTCTTTCATATCTACTAACATAATTAATTTTAAAATTTTGAGAGTTATGATATAATATTAGTTTGGGGAAAAAGAAATCCATTATTTTTACGTGAACTTTATGTGACTTCTTTTGGATTCACTTTGTAAAAAGGTTTAAAACAGCTTTCATGTAGATTTTTAGGTCTTGCGCGTTACGACTGCTGACATGCGGTTAACTTCGATCATTTTTGATATTTTATAGACATTTTCGACGATGCTGTATCCACATGCAAGGTGCATCTCTAACATCAAAAATACCCGAACGGAATCGACGAAACAAAAATTGTACGTAACTGGTTGTTACAGTCTTATATAGGACGATAAACACCTTTCACAATTTTAGCCACCCGGCTATCTTTTTCGCCGTTACATGAGAAAAACGAAAATGTATCGAATTTTCTGTTTGTTGTCTTCCATTTTTAAAACCTTGTACTCGTAACTGAATGAATCAAACAAAACACCGCAAGAGGATATTTTAGTGTCATTTTTCCAACGAGCATAAATCTGAAATTGTTTGATAGATAACCCACGAGATATCGATCACTACAGACGTCTACCGAAAAAATAATGGATTACTTTTTCCCCAAACTAATATATAAATTAAAATCATAAAATCTGGAAATTTATGGTTGAATACTAGATTATTGCAAAATTATAAATGACATCTTCATATTAAAATGTACTGCATATTAATGTATGAAAACAAATTTAATTTTATAAATTTTAAATGTTGCTAGTATTCTTAACAGTTATTTCTTGTAAAATCGTTTCTTTTAAAATCTACTGTTTTATTTTGAAAATATTAGCTACTGAAGACATTGTCTTCAACATCTTTTTGAGTTGATTGTATAAAATGAAGATTTTTGTCCTAATTGCAATGAATAACTCAAGTCAAACATCTTTATTTTTCTCTATCTATTTCTATATAAACACACATGTCCATATTAAGGATAATCCAAAAGCACAAACAAATCAAATGTAAAAGGAAAAATGTCACATATAGAAATATTATACACGTGGTCAAGCATTATATGTAAATCACAGGGAGGCACCTGAGGACGCCGAGGGTGTACCACAATGACGAGAATATAAGAAAGGTATATATAAGGACCTGTGGCACAGAAAGTGAAACGTGTTCACAACAGGTACGTACGGTGCTCATTATTATGAACGCATAGGTGTGACACAGAGGACACTTGTGGATGATGTTTTATGTAGTATAGTTAACATGAGTATGGGTACGTTCACCTCATGAACGTGGACGTACATAGACGGCAGTAGATGTAGAATTCGGAATTTCCCAGAGTCCTCTTTAGGTTGTGAAAGTGATTCCAAGATGATGGAAATATCAATAGATGTTACAATGCAAGTTGCCCCTGAGTGGCAAAACTAAATTAGTACCTGTATTTAGTAACCTCAAAAAGAAACAGACGGAATACAGCAGCAGACCTGTTGCCTGCCACGGGTACAACCGTTTCAAGGCAAATCCTTTACACATGTTTGAGATAGTATATATATATATATATATATATATATATATATATATATATATATATATGCTCGCGAGTCTATCAGATGTTTTCCTGCCACAGCAACTCAATGTCGCCAATCCTAAAGTACGGAACTGCAATATGGACACCGTCATAATGGTTTTTGTGTTGCTTTCCGATAAGTCGAGGCAGTATGATTGACGTCGAACGTTCATATGAAGACCGCAAGGTAACGAATACTACCAAACAATATCATTGAACAATGTTACGGTGGTGCAGAAGTGCTTGTTTTGGGGATTCATTACAATGGCTATTGAATAGATATGCATTTTCAAATAAAACTATGATAGACCTAATTCATCAGGATATCATTCTGGAACAAGTTTGTTTGTTTAGGGGTGCCATAGGCGCTGAATTTGTTATTATGGATGGCAATACCCATCCTTACCGTTCTATCATCTTCAACGACTGTTTTCAATCAGAGGATATCACCCATATGAAATGAGTACCATTCTCAAAGAATTTGAAATCGATAGAGCATGTATGGGACATCTATCGAGGCCGTTAACCACCTCCTACATCTGTATTGTATTATATATTTTTAAAGTACATTTATTTCAAGAGTTGCATTTTTTGTGTCCTTAACAGTGACTAAAGATAGTTTTTAAAAATTTTATCTATATTTATGTTTCTTCGGTGTAGTATATTTTTCGATAGTTAAAAAATTTTCTTTACAAAAGAATAACTGGTTTCTTGTATACGAAGCTATATTTTACTAGACCTAGCATTAAGATCATAAAATTCATCTTCTTTAATAAATGTAATGATTGTTATTATTGATTTTGGGTATATTTTCTATCTATTATTATCAGGTAATTTTAAATAAAATCACTTTGTCTAAGAATTGATTTCGGAAAGTTGTTTGCAAAAGAATCTTTAAATGCTTGATTAGAACATTCGCACTTGTTAACGAAAGATAGTGAACTCCATTACCAATCCAACTAAAGATCCGTCATATTTACTAATGGTGGTTGAGGCACGTTTAATATGTCGTGGTCGCAATATCTTTCATAAGAAATGATATCTCAGAGGGTGACAGGTCAAGTCTGGGGATCTTCTGCTTGGTCTACGATTCTAAATTAAAAAAGGCCCACCCACTTTCGGAGAAACGATGACTAACCCTCTATATAAGTTTTCATCATATATAGATGGCAACTTATACAGATAACCCCACTATATAAGTTGACATCCGACCCTCATAGTTCTAAATAAATGGAATATCTTAAGTAGAAAGCTGTGCATTAGAAATAATAAAAAATGCTAAGGAAGAACGTGAGAGGGTATGAATATTGCGTCTTCTAAAAATTTTCCGAAATCTAATCTTGGGCACAGTGATAAAATAAAAGTTCCTTGTACTTACAGATCAAAATCAGTTATAATTTTAATACAGTTATTTTTAAGGATGCGTTTTATGTTCTTAATAAAAATGCAAGATTTAATAAATTCTAAACATTATACAAAAGAAAGAAGTTTACTTTTTGCGAAGATAATTTTCAAATATTGTAGAAGTTCGTACAGCAAAAATCAGTACACATATTACAGTAAAAAGTTTTGAATTAAGTTGTGAAGCTTAAATACTCAGAAAATTAAACTATTCGAAGAAGTGTACACGATGATTATCTTTACAAATCAGCCAATCTGGTTTGTTATTAAAAATGTGACAAATATTAAAACTGTAACAGATAGTTAGAAGTATTAAAATTAAAGAAGAACCCAGGAGATTTTTTTTTAATTTCATAATCTCATATTTCATTTTTTTCTGAGCAATCAATTTAACTTGATGAATATAGCCAAAGTTATTGTAATCTCTTCAGAAGTTATCGAAAGAAATGCATATTAGTTCAAATGTTTCACATGGGATAAATATTACATTTTTTGTGGTAGACTTTTACAGGAAGATATTGGTAACTATTAAGTTAAACCAATAAGGTTCGGTAAAAGTTTGAAACGGAGTATAATCTTAAGCAATACTTTTTATTTTTACCAAACTACGTTGGCATAGGTAAGGATTTTCCGCTAAAATCTTAGGATTTACCAGATTTGGATCTTTTATAATAATAATAATATTATATAATTATATATATATATATAGGAATAATTTCAATTCTGGGTAAATAGGGATAATTTATTTATTTATATTTCAATCAAGTCTTTATTTGACAGTGACTTTTGAAAAATATATAAAGTAAATTTATTTATGCATATAAATTATTTAAGTATAGCGAGAGAAGTAAATCAGTTGACTTTTTTTCATCAAAAAATATAATGCCGATATGTAAAACAAATATTATTAAAATTATTGATATTAATAAGGATTGTCATTATTTATTTGAAATAGTTTAATTCATATGAGCAATTTTTTTTTGATTGTTGAAAATTGTATTCATTTTAAATCGAAACCCTTGTATATAAAAATATGAGGTGAAAGAAACTGCTTAAAAGTATAATCCACCTAAGTAATAAATATTTATAATGCCTAAAAATTCATAAATTTCTTTAAATTTTATATTTCATGTGCCTCTTACTAAGTGAAATAAAAATTTGTAGAAATTTTTATGTATAACCTGAAAGAGTGAAAACATAATAAATTGGAGGCATTGCAAAAAATTAATTTCAAGATTAAACTATTCGATTCTTGTTCGTTTCCATGATTAAAAGTTCAATGCCTAAGATTTTTAAGTTTATATAATACAAAACACCACAAATCACACATTTTGAGAACAAAGATATTTGGCCATTTTCCACATGTATTTATTTTGCTAACTTTTCATATCTACTTTATTTTGCTTTATTTAAATGTTTGTGCACAAGTCATGGGGTTTCCTTTAGTTAAACCTTAGCTTAGAGTTCTCGCATCCAATTAAAATAAGTGTCATTGGCACAGTTTTATGCATATGCTGATTCTGTTCTTCTGTTTTGTGCTGTCTTTCCTAAATTTCGTTTTTGGCCCAAATGTGATGCGATATAATTTTTCAAAAAAAAAAAAAATAAATAAGTGAATAAATAAATTTAATACGAAGTCATCCTGTTGCCAAAATTTTTGTAATCGTACTCTGAATCAGATTTAACAGTAGAAATATTAAACTGGTGATTTAAATTTCTCATACATTTATATCAGTGCTTTTTGTCATTGGTTTGTAAAATATTAAAAATTGATAAGTTTTTAACATAATTGTGGAAGTTTTTTCAATGTTGGTATAAACTATCCTTTAAACTAAAACATTAAAAAATTATTGTTTCTCAAAAGAAAATATAATTTAGTTTGAAATAAAGAAATATATTTAGAAAAATGATTACCAAAACTATGGAAAAATATCATGTGCATTGGTATGATAAATACTGATACATTATTAATAATAAAGGTAGATGAATTTATTTGCAAGATGATATAAATTGCTCTATTTATTGATGCCACAGTAGTCCTTTTGTAATTGCTCTGTGATCTTAATAGAAGTCTTTATTTAGCAATCTTTAACTAAAAATATTCTATACATTGTTTACTATGATATTATTTACTTCAAGGTTTTCACAAATCAAGTAACTCTTCATGGTGATATTTAAAATCACCTAGAGTAGTTTGATGCATTAAATAGTTAAAATACTAATTTTTATCTCACAAAGTATTTATTTCTATATATATGATTATAATTTTTTGCTTATTATTTTGATAGCGTTTCGATTGCAACTCAAGTGGAGAAATTTTTTTATTCCATTGAACATATTTAAATATGTAAAATATATTCTAATATAATTAAAAATATCCCAATTGAGAAATTACAAACATAATGTTTTAAACAATTATATTTGTTAATTATGCTAAATACTTTGAAACTTTGAGCTTTATAAGGATTTAAATTATTTATTTAAAAGCTTCTATAATAAATTATAAAAGGCAAAAAAAAAATGAGCGAAATTAGGTAATATCAAGTAGCATGTCCTTTTAATTGTAAAGTAGTTAGCTTCAAAGTAATTGGCGAGAATTCAAGAATATTCATAAGTCTCTATTTCCAGTTTGAAATAGTATATATTTCAGAAAAGATTCTATGTTAAAATGGTAAAAGAATTGCAAATATTACTTTTATAAGCATTTTTTTATAAATTTAATTTTAGTCATCTGTATGTTTACATTTGTGAATGGTCAATTTTATGGAGGCTAACTATTTTAGAACTTAGTTGATGTATGGATGATCCGATTAATTTGGTAACATTTTGAACTAATCAACAAATTTGACCAGTATGTATGGCTCAAAATGGATTCCGAATGAATAAAAGTCTGAGGTAATAATCGAACTCAAGAACTATTTAACAAATGCTAATGTGTTAAACATTTAATTATCAGTGTATAGAAAGAGTATATAATCTCATTATTTTCACTAAGATTTCTATTTGTTTTCTTATTAACTGCATCGTCATAAGTTATTTCATTACAATCTCTATATATAAGCAGATAGAAAGCGAATTCATTGCAATTACACGGTTCTCCAAAAGTTGGGAAACAAACCGTTTTTTGAAATTCCGCATGAAAAATTTATATTAAAATTTATAGATTACATAAATGTTAAAAACAAACTTAGATAAATTTATACCAAAATGCTAGTTTATTCATGATAGAAAAAAAAGAACAGGTATTTATGAGTGGGAGAAAAATAAGTAGACATCAGGGATTTTATAATTATGCGTTAACTTTTGCTTTCGTTAGTGGATTCGTTGGCAATAGTCAGTTGGGTCCCACATTGTCTGAAAGAATCCGTTTGTCTGATTCGTTAATGTGGTGGTTGGTCGTATGGATGCAAATGAGGATCTCAAAGGTAAATGCTGCTAGGAGCCTTAATGAGTCTTGCATTGAGGTCCACCATCTCTGGAATCAATATCAAACAGAAGCTTATGTGTCCAGAAGACATGTTATGAGCTATAACACCTGAAGAAGACCGTTTTATGGCTCTTTCTGCCCAAAGAATAAGAAGCTTTTCTGTGACACACTCAATAGAATCAGGAAGAAGAATATGCACCAGTACGATGCGAAGAGGATTTTCAACATGCAGGTCTCTATGCAAGATGACCATTTGTGTGTGCTCCCCTCACTGGATAACAGAGAAAGTCACGCTTATCTTGGGAAAGAGAACAAGTTTCCTGAACCAGATAGCGATGAGCTTCTGTACTTTTTACAGACAAGTCAAGATTCCCACGTGAGACCAAATCAGGGCTTCTTGATATGAATTAAATAAAACGGTAGATACCATAATGCTACACTGTGGAAAGATAAAGTTACCGCTGTAATGGAATAATTGTTTGAACAGGTATTTTACTCGGTGTTCATACTGACCTGCATACGTTCCAGGGAGGAACTGTGACTAGTGTGAATTATCGGGATGAGATCCTTAATCCATATGTCCACCCATATGCCGGTGCAACTGACAATGATTTCATTCTGATGTATAATACCGAATAATCTCATCGAGCTGTAGTTGATGAGGAATATCTTGAGAGTGCTGGTTTGCAGCGAATGGATTGACCAGCTTGATCTCCAGACCTGAATCCCATAAGACATCTTAAGACTATCTTGGAAGACAAGTTATATCTTTAAGTCCTCTTCCAAGGTCTGTGAGAAAGCTTGAAAAGAGCTTACTCCGTGTTTGGCCCTCACTTCCTATTTTGTTAACCGATAACTCAATCGACAGCATGGAAAGCCGAAGCCCTAATGCATTCAAGCTAATGGTGGAAATTTCCTTATTAAAGCTTCTTTTTGTTATATTTCAATGATGTTTTACCACATTAAAATGTGATTGCGTTTTTTTATTTTTTTTATTTATTTTTTATTTATTTTTTTAAGGAAGGACTTTTCCAGAGAGATTGCTTTTACTGTTGTAAATCATTTATGAGATTTTCTTATGTAAAATTTTATGTTGCAATGAATACATACTTATTTTTTGCACAAGTCATTCAAATTTGTTGTTAATACATTCATTTATTTATAAATTAGGCACAAAAATTCGGTTGTTCTATAACTTTTGTAGTTTATAATGTTACTCACAGAATACCTTTTTGCAGAAATTAATGATAGAATTTCATCTCACCGGATTTCAATCTTCACTCGAGTTAACAAATTTTTATTAATTGTATGCATTAATTATAAAATGTAATACTGTTAGTAATTGGAAATCAACTATAAATATTATTTACAATTGAATGTTTTTGGAAATAGGATTATTTCTGAAGTATTCACTTTTTGGGGGATTTCTGTTACAGTCTTTATTTTAAGACTCTTAATAGTTTTTCCCCCATTGCTGTTTTTGACGATTAAAAAATATAAATAACTAATATAATCATAATTTTATGCATATGTTGACATACAATCTAATTTCTTTTTCTCCAAACCCTAATCCGATTAACAAAAAACATGAAACTAAACAATAACTTTAAAGAACATTATATCACTTAAGATTTAAGATTTTTAGCTGTATTACGTATTGAACCCATTATTTTCGTAATACTATTCCTATAATATTAACATAACCTCTATAATTCAAATTTTTCTAAAAAAAAATTTCATAAAGATTTTATGCATCATAGTAATATTCAAGGGATTATAAAAAGCTATAACATAAAATAGTTACGCAATTTCATATTTCTATGCAAATATTTTTTACGTGCATCCTTTTCACAAAATAAATATTATTATAATTTTTCAGCTAAAAACAATGTTTTATTTTTGTTACATAAACATAAGATTTATATTTTTATAACTCGAGAATCTCTTGGGCAACATGTGATTTTCCCTGTGAATTTTAACAACGGGCAGTTTTCCGCGATTTCCTTTGCAAAACAATCCATCAGCCTCATCGAATAAATGCGAAATCAATAATAATGTAATCTATTATCATTCAGCTTCCTATTTTTGAAAACATTCTTTGCATTTCTAATAATAAATTTGATCAAGAGCGTTTTCTGCTCCTTCAGGTCAGACGTCTTGGACACCTGTTCCTTACATTCCGAGTTATATATGAGCTTCTTTTGCTATACTGGATGATCAATGGGCAGTATCCTAAGGAGATTCTGTAAAGCTAAGAGCCACTTACTATTTCTTAAACAGATTTATCTCGAATTTTCCAATTTTTTTCTTAGAGTTTAGGATGATTTTATAATTTAGTGCAGTGCAATTAATCTATAATGTAAATATGCAACAACTAAAAATTTCCATCAAGAAAATTTGATTGTTGAGAATTTTCTTTAGATACTTGGGAAAGCAGAAAATATTTGAAATGAACTCTATGAAAAGGACAATTTCAAATGCATTGAATTTGTATTTTTAGACTCAGAGAAGATTTAAATTTTCATGTTTTTTAATCTAAAAAAATAATAGGTCTCAAAAATCTTGTTGATTTCTTAAAGGTTTTTTTTTTCCTTATATTATTAATCTGACTTAAATGTACTGAATTCGTCATTTATCACTGCTATTTCATTGCAAAATTTATAAGTTCAAGTCTCAAGCTCACTCTGAATATATATATATATATATATATATATATATATATATATATAAAACTCATATATATATATATATCTATTGCTTTTTCTTTTACTAAAGTTACTTGAGTCTATTTCAGGTTATCATAATCGGATACTTCTTATCTTGGCTTTTCTATGTAATTACGATTTCAAATAATGTTTCTTGCTTTCCAAATTAGTAAATGAGGTGCTTAAACATCTTGTATATATGCATATACATATACAAATATGCAATTAATTATAAGTTACTTTTACCATTTCTGAAACACAAATCTTACGCAAAAATATTATTAAAAAGGCAAATATTTTTGCATGATATATAATTACATTTTCTATTTTTAAAGTAATATTTAGAAATGTAAATATAGCTCATACAAAAATGTTTGCTTTTTTGCGACATTGAATACCACACAGGACTATCATGATAGTTGAATATAATCGCAAGTTATATAAAGATCTAAGCTAAGTACTGCTTTCTACGAGTATGATGGATTTTAATGGATGGTGAATCGGATCCATACATCAAGAGAGAGAGAGAGAGAAAGAGTAAGTGATAAGAGAGAGAAATATCCGTAAACTTCTCAAATGTGTTATCGAAGCTCAAGTAATGCTTTATTAAATAAGAAATTTTCTTTTTCGAAGAATGCTGTACTACCATTTGTCCATGATGCCATGCTCTTCTATTTCATTGATAATACGTAATCGATTACGCAACTGTTATTGGCTACAGTGAATTGTTGATAGTTATATAATATAGTTTAATATAGGATGTTAAAATCCCATATTAAACTATAT
>JAPDSC010091915.1:5122-24548 GCA_026290005.1 Latrodectus geometricus | reverse complement strand
AATGCGATAGCTCCTTTTTATTTAACAACACTGCAGTGATATATCGGTTGCTCTGTAGTATGACAATGGAAAATCCGGGTAGTTCTAAAGTGATTGAATTTACTCAATATTTTTTACTTTTGAGATTTTTACATAAGAAATTAATTTAAGAAAATTTTCACGTGGAAACAACTTATTTTTAGATTAAAAATTAATTGAATATATTTTTCTTTTTTTATATATTTGCAATACTTTTATATTTTGATATCTTTTCAAGAGAGAATTTTAAGATAAAATTTGTTAATTATAACGCTCTTTCGTCATTTTACGTACAGTTAAAAATTAGAATAATCAATTAATGCTTTATATTTCATTTATTATCTTGCATTAAATGCATTAATTGATAAAAAATTAACATTTATTCAATTTTTTTCATGTTAATGAAGTTGCATGCCCACTATAATTAGATATTTTATCACAAACTTTTAAAAATATTTATAATAAAATTCTAATTATTATTTTGAATTAAGAAATGTTTAACATATATTTTTCTTGAAATTACTTGAATTGCTAAAATCTTTTAATTACGTGCATTTCATGAAAGCTTGGCCATTTTTCTTCAAAAAAATTTGCATATTCTTAATGTATCAATATGTTTTTCAAAAGGAAAGTAAATTAAGTTAAACTCTATAGTTCATATTAAACTTAATAATTTAAAACTAATAATCTAAAAATACACTTTTATAAATATTATATAATTTGTCTAAGCTTATATTAAATAGTTTTTAATACATTGAAGTTTTAAAATGTATAATAATTGATCAATTGATTTCTTTACAGTCACTTTTTTAAACAAAAATGGAACTGAACTAATTTCCAACTTAAAAGGACTCCTATATCTCTGCGTCCGCATCGGAAATTAAAAATAGAACAGAAATCAAATTTTAGATTCGAACCCAAGGTCTCAGAAAACCACTATTCAGCTACTATATGTATACTACTTAACTGTAAGTACCTTTAACTGATATTACTGACACGTGTATATGTCATTACTATGTAGTCTCTTTTCAAACATGACAACTAAACCAATCTCAGATCTACATTACAAATTTAGTTCTGAACAATTACAAATATTCTGAATCAAGAAATTTTGCATTAAAGTCAGTGTGTACACATATTAAAATGATACATTCCCTAATAAATAACAACACTTTTAAATGATAATATATTTAATAATAACACAATTTGTCATTGTTATCTTCAATATTTAAATGATTATTATTTAGTTTCGCAGTTGATAATAAACACAATATAATTTCATTTATTGGTTTAAATATTAATTACCTTCACACTTTGCAAACACCCCCACAAATAGAAGGTATAAAAATTGGGAAATATAATTAAAAAATTGGGCAGTATAATTAGCAGTATAATTCATATCAAAAGAATATTTTATATAACAATATTAGGTCTTTATCATCAAATTAACACTTGCAAAAATTTTTAGTTATGGATCCCACATCAAATGTAACATGTTTTCATTAATTTTAAAAAAATTGATATATTGTACAGAAACTACTTTTTGTTTTTAACAAATATAAACATGAAAAGTTTTCATGAATTGTTTGACAGCTTCTTATTACTCTCTGAATGTTAAACACATTGAGTTCCACTATCTTAGCAGTTGTTTTCTCTGCAGTACATTTTAAACAGATTTTCTCCTATATTTCGATTTTCTCCTTTCTCTAATAATAAATTATAAGGTCTGAGGCAAGATTCCAGCAATAATATTATATGATAATATTATAGTGCGACACACAAGATTTGATGTACTTAAAATGTGTATATTTATACTGAGTATTGGAAAATACTCAGTATAAATATATGTAAAGTATAAATATATCTAAATATATCTAAATAAAGTATAAATATATCAGTATAAATATATGTGATAGAATTTAAACTAACTGTATTAATAGAGTATATTTTACATAGATGAAGGAGTTAACCCTTCTTTGCATGATTTTTTCTTTATTGGTGAAATGAATCAAGTTGATATAATTCATGTTCAAAATTGAAGGAAAAAGGGTTAAAAAAATCTTAGCATATATTTATAGTATAAATTTAGGAAAAAACAATATGCCAAAAATTTCCATCATCATCCAAAGTTAGATCATTAGCTTAGTACTAAATAGAAATAAAAGAGGAAAATAACAGAAACACGTGTTACAAACCTTTCTTCCACTCATTTTCAATTTTTTAGCAATAGAAACTCTAATATAATAAAACAAAATTATAAACGAAATCATACGTTTATTGCAACTACAACAAACAGCGGAATGAGACAACTTTAAGCTCGTTTCACTGATAATGACACTTGTTTATTTTTGACAGCTATATTTCTTTTTATGCAATGGACATTAAAAAAGTATCCAAACACAATCAACTTAAAGTGAACTTGTTCTTTTATATAATGTTTGGGCATTATAAATTATGATGGAAATTTCCACCATTATGCAAAGAACGGTTAAACTAACTGTATTAATAGAGTATATTTTACATAAATGAAGGAATTACTAATTTAATTATAATATACAGACATGTGAAGAAATCAATATTCAAGATGGCAAATTATTCAGTAATCCTTTTGTACTTTACAATGAAATAAGAGAGAATCAGTATTTAATTACACAACCCATGTGAACACGATTGTTTTGACTATATTAATATTGAACATAGTAACTTCCAGTCACAAGAACTATCTTTGCAAACTCAACTACTTTCTTCCTTTTAATTTGAGATTTTTTTAAAATATGAACTAGATAATGAACCTAATGTTAAGTTCTTATGAGCTCCAGTTACCATTTCTTATCTTAATTCTTGTTTTAAGCATTAAAACAGCAAATTTAATTTTTATGGGAAATGGTTTTGTGGAACACATAATACATGAACTTAATAACTTACCCACAGAATTCTTTGGGGAATATCCTATTAGAGTAAACCTGTTGTTTCAGAAGAAAATGTGGATCAAAAAGACGAAGCTTGTACCTTAATGGAAATGCAATTTCGGAAATCTTCCATTTAAAATGGGAAAAGAAGGTTTAAGGCAATTCTTTAGGATTTGTCTGAATCACCATAAGAAACCAATAACATAGCTCTTCTTCGGGAAAAAGCCCCACTCCCGTCACTTTATCGCACTCTTGGACCCTCTTCTCCAAATCCTCACTTTATGACTTCGATTCAGTGGGAGGGATGGCTCAGATTTGGGATTTTGAATTTTTCCTTCCTTTTTTTTTAACTCATCTATAATATGTAAGAATAAAGGACATGAACTTCCGCCCATCCTTAAGTGGAAATGTGGTCTAAAGCGAAGAAAGAAAGGTAGGTACTTTAAAATGGTCTGAAATATTTGTTGGAACTTTATTGAGAAGTTGGCGGTTATTGGCGAAGTTTATCTCAATTATTAACTTTTCTAAAATATGAAATGCAACGTGAAAAATTTTGTTAATAACTAATTGATATTTTTATTCATAAAAATTGATTTAATCTTTGGTGAAATCTTTTTATTTCTATTCTACTTTGAACACCCAGCATTAAAAATGCTGGGTGTTCAAAGTAGAATAGAAATAAAAAGAATTGATTTCAAATTGTGTAAGCCGTTTTATTTATTCTAAGTGATTGCGAAACATGCATATAACTAGGCAGTTTTAAGTTTACGTATTTTTTTTAACTAGGCAGTTTTAAGTTTACGTACTCAAGATTTTTTTTTTTTTTTTTTTTTTTTTTTTTTTTTTTTTTTTTTTTTTTTAACGATGGATTTTTTACTTAAGTTAGGAATGCATTTCTATTGAAATAAGTAATGCAATATTTATATTTCTTTTACGGTCATATTTATTTCAAACTTGAATAATTACTGCAAGTAATTATAAATCTTTGAAATATATAATTGTGTATGGTATCGCTTTATTTATATAAAAGTTGCGTTACATTATTTTTTTATCTGAGTTTGAATCTCACTAAGCCAACTAGACTTTTAAATTGTGTAAACACCTCTTCGATTCTATTTTTTAAATAGAGAATTTTATGTAATTTTAAATCACCTCATCACTTAGTTATTGAAAAAATAGTTTTCCAGATTAAAGATTAAATGATCAGAAATAAATTTCTGAAAAAATATTTTAAGTAATATATTATAAATGATTATATTTATATTGCTTAAACTTCACTCCATAAATAATTAAAATTGGATGATCAATTTAAGTTAATTCTCAGTTTATTTTGTAAGGAAAAATAGGTTAAATGGTAAAACCCTATGTCTGGAATCGGCCGCTTCTTGAAAAAGCATATGAAAAACTCACAACTGAAGCAATTTTAGCAACTCCAGTAAACAGAAATCACTGTCCCAGTGAAAGAAAAAGTCAAAATGTGAGAGCAATGGAAAATATCTTTCTTTATAGCAATCATGGTCTTCTTCAGAGAGTGGCATCGCCTCCTCCGAAAGAAATGCAAGACTGACAAAAACTCCTTTTTCTGCAGCTGTTGAATGCAGCAGTTGATGGCTATCGGGAGAACTGTTGATATCGACTTCTCTCGATTCTTCTTCTTCTTCATCGACATCAGAGTCCAATATCGGAAAAAGAAGGCGAACCCTGGAAACACCTGAAATGACGGTCACTTCATTTACTGCTGTCTCAGACGCCGGAGATCTACAGATGCCTTTCCTTTTTTTCACTCCTGATCCAGGAATCGGTGATCTCTTTGCAGGAATATTTCCTTTTTCCCTAAAGCTCTCTTTCGGTGTGGAGTTTTTATCAAGAACGCGTCACTGTGAAGAAGGGTAGATATATATCGAAGTTCTTTGTACCATGAATAAAACAAAGTTCAGCAGAGATTTCAATGGTGCTTTCTTATATTTGCAAGAAAAATAGAGCCTTTTCTGATAAAATGAAGGCCTTTACATTTGAATTGGCGATATGAAATACCATATCTCTCATGAGAAATTTACAAGCAAGATGTATTAATTACTTAAAATGCCAAAGTATATTCTTTTAAGAGATTACTTAAATATTTTAATAAACATGATGAATCTTCCGTTAGGTTGTGATTAGAATTTACTACCTATTGGTAAGAAAAATGCACTTTCCCAATCAAGTCACTTACTATATTCGGTCAATCAATTTGAAATGAAAGGATAAAAAAAATACAAAAATTATGCTGTAAAAAAATAAATATTATGTAAAGGAGAAATAGCCCAAAAATGAAAAAAACTAGAAGATGCATGATTAGAAAATGCATGATTCATTTAAAATAAATCATTAGTTGCTCAGAGTGGATTAATTAAAAGTAACTATCATTACTGCAATATACTTATAGAAATAAATAATTTATCCTGGACCATTAATCAGGAATTAATAATTGGTACCATATTTTCTTGAACCTATTAGATAAAATAGTTTCAGTGTGTTAACCAATTAGTAGAAAGCAAATACGTACATTAATAGGTTGAGATCTTCCATTTCCCAGTGCTCACACTCAATTTCACTCTCAATATTGAAATGGATATTAATTTTGTTGTTAGAGTAAAATTCTATTATCTTTACGGTTATTGAGTGATAAAATATCACATAAAAACTTACGTTCACATGTTTCTTAAATTATCTTTGTATGCATGATATTTGTAATCAAGGACAGTAATACCTTTGTCAAATATTATATGATTTTACAGCTTCAATAATATTTCCAGAAAAAGTTATTATTTCATATATTTTCAGGTTGTAACATTACTAGTTTTATTTACAAATGATGTTAAACCAAGCCCTTATGAAAAAATTATGAAAACTTTCGTAATAAAATATTTCTTTTCCAAATGAAACTTGGATGAGTTTATAGAGGAGTATTAACTTCTACGCAAGCCTCACCATGTGACAATAGCTAAAAATTACTCTTATCGAGTTTTTCGTATCTAGTTGTTTTGATGAGCAGGTTTTCGTGTTTAATTGCTTTGAAGAGAAATCCAAGAAGATGGCCAAATTTCTTGACAATTCTACGCAATAAAATCAATCATTAATTATTTCAAATAGTATTTGAGAAGAAGACCTTACAAATTAAGAAAAATCATGCAACTCTTGATTTATATCCGTAAAAACGTAATTGATTTTTTGAAATCTCGTTTGCTATTTCTTGGCCCAATCGTTGCTATGTTGCATAAAAGAATCTACATATTTTGTGATACTTTCTACCTTATGGCAATTGTATAGAATTAGCAAATGTTACTTTCATTACGATACTCTACCATGTAAAGTTATATCTTCTTTCAAGATTTGGTATTAGAATATGATTGCACAAAGTCTTCTCCGTTCTATTTAGTGTCTAGATCCAAGCACCACAAAGCAGATATAAGTTGATTTAGAGCAATACTCATGGAGCAAGGAATAGCATCCTAAATTAGCAGGAAACATTCTTACAGCAAGAATAAACAGAATTTGTATTCTGACAAACGTATATCCCAACCTTGTTAAAAAAATGATTAAAAATTTGCTAGTGCAACTGTATAAAAGAGAAATCATCCCATATTTAAAGCATGCATTCCTTTAATTATAGCATCACATTGGTTTATTGGTCCATTATTGTATAATAGTGTATCTTTCAAGTTTCTTTTTCTTCTTCTATTGACATGACAGTCATTTTTGAAGAATAAATATATAAAATATGTATGAAATATGAAAATGACGTGAAGATAAGACTAAATTTGACATTTCCTAGCACTACATAGGAAAAAATATTAAATTAACAGAATATATATATTAGAATTAATTAAAAAAAATTGCCATTAGGTGACTTATCAGATTTAACCTAATAGTATTTTTGCAACATAGTGGAACGTATCTTAATGTGCAGAACATAACTAGAAGCTACAGAGTTATTAATGCATTATCATTGACAAATATGTTCAATATGATATCGTCTGTTACCACCTGAACATGTATTGAATATGTATCATGATAATTTAGGGATAAAAACTGAAGTACTAAAAAAAATAATAAATATTTTTCTCACTGATTCTTTGGGAAATATTATTTATTAAGATTAAATTTATCTAATCAAAGGAACACGGTGATTTGATTGGATATAGTTATATACAGTTACGGTTTCTTTAAAAATATAAAAGTTTTTTTTAGCTTTTCATAATGGTTATTAGTATTATTCAGAATTTTCCTGTGCATTACACTCCTACTCGTTAAGTAGTCCCCCAATGAGGGAGAAGGAGTTTAGTTGTTGGCTCCATCTATCTCTAGGAGGCGATATCTCCTTCAATTACCGCCTCGCAATTCTTCTAGTTTCAGAAGAGATCTAAGAGAGAAGGTGCAGCAACTAAAGAGTTGCATGGGAAAGGGTTGGCCATTGTCGGAAATTGAAACGGGACATTCTCTGAAGGAATGTGGAGGGTGAGAGAGGGATATTAGACATCCCTTTTAACAAGATCGGCAATTTATGTGAATAAAGGAACAGAAATTGAAGACCATTACGTAAATGGGCCGGCTTTCATTCTTCTCGTTTCCTGTTCTTCCGATACACAAGGCAGCCTCCAGTGCTTAGTTTTAAATGTTTTAAAGTCACCTTTTGTTTCGTGAATCGGAGCCTCCTTTTCTATGGACTGATGTTTCGCTTATTACATTTGGCAATAAAGTGCCATTTTGGCGAATTTTTCCTGGCATCGAATTTTTCTTAAAAATATTTTGAAAGTAAAATATTTATGAACTTAACTTAATAAATATATAGATTTACTTAGATCATAACAACATTATATATTTTTTTCCTTTTACTGTCAAATGAGATTATTATATATTATTTTTTTATAATAAACAGTAATTGGCTATGAGTTGCTTGAAAAATTTGTCACAGCATATGTAAGATAATACTGACTTAATCCATTTTAAAGCAATGCATAACAATTGAAAAGCAAAAGATAATAATGCAATTTCATTTTAAAGCAATGCTTCGTATTTTATTTAATAACAATTTGATTATAATTATTGTTGCATTATCATTAATTTATTTATTTAAAATTGGCTGAATAGGTATATCCTCTCTTCTTTTACAAATAAGAATCGTTGCAGTATAATTTTAATCTTCAATTTTAACAAATAATGACTTTTTAAAACATTTTAGAGGGAAAAGCTAAAACAAAATTTATTTACTTACCAAGATGAAAACAATATTGACTACTGTGGTTGAATAAATAGAATTTATGTGACTCATATATAAAGCGATTGATATTGGAACAAAAACTCTGATTCGTAATTGATAAATTCATTGGAATATTACGAAATAAAGCAAGTATTAGTAAGAAAAGTACAATATAATCATTTTCTTTTGGAATATTTTGAAAAGCAAACGTAATTAAAATTAAAAAAAAAGATTACAACTGATAAAATGCCAACAGTTACATGCATTTTTAATGTCTCAAAAATAAGTTTGATTTATTGCTTTATGATCACATTTCATGCACAAGAGCTCATTCAATTAAAGCTTTAATTTTAAAATTAGCCACAACAAATATTCGGTTCTGACATGAAGATAACGAAGAAAAGATTGAATTAAAGACTTGATTGTTAACAATTCAATTATTAGCTCGGTAGTAATCAACATTGTTGTAAATATTGTTTACAGAGCAGTTAGAATTCATCTTGACAAAATTTATACATACAAGACCTTCATTTTTCATAATTTAATCCATAAGAATATAGAATAAACAAAAGGATTAATTTTTAGTTATCTCCAGTAGTCAAGGCTTTGTTGTGTACTGAAGCAAATTGTGCGTGCATTTACTGATTTATTTCTGTAAACATTGACTATAACATGTAGATGTAATAAAAATAATACATTTAATAATAACTGAATAAAAAAATGTTAAATATTGAAACAAAATTAAATAATTTCATAAAAATTTTAAATAATATTTCAGTTAAAATTTTACTAATATTTTATTAATAATTTACAATATTTATTCATTTTAATTATGGTTATAATTTATAAAATAATCGAATTAAAAATTTACAAATTGATATGTCATAATAATTAACATTTGATTTTTCACCGCATAAATATGATTTTCATTTCAAGAGTTAGGCACGAATTTCGATAAATTTTGCATTTATTTCATTTATATTTAAAAATTATTATTAAATGCAGTTTCATTTAAACTCCAGCCTTATTTTTGACGCAGTTCTCAACATATCAGATAAGTATATTGAACATAAGAATAATACGTAAACTAATATAGAATCCGAAAAATATTTTCTTGATGACAAATTTGAAATAATTAAATTTTGATAGAAAAATAAATAAATATAAAAAATTTTTAAATCATCCTTGCCGATTTAAACTAACCGTAAAGTGAATGTTATTATTTATTTATTGCTTGCATAAACAATCAAATATTAATATTTAATGTGCTTTACATGCTACATGAAATAATTTATCTTTACTTAATGATTAATAAGTATTTATTTTTTAATAGCGGAATCAAGAGAGACAAATCTCCAATAATATCTAAAATAACCAATTCCACTAAGATATTGGCCAAAATTTTCTTTCCGACTGCTCACTCAAGAGCTAATCCCACTGACAAATTGACATGTTTTTGATGGGTGGTCAAAATTGTATATTCAACATTATTGGTGAAAATGATTATTTGTTCAACTCACAGACCAATTATAAGAAAAATAAAGTGACGTACACATGATCTCAACTGTAATGAAAGAAACAACCATTTTATGATTAAAAATTTTATCAAATATAATAAAAATGTACAACACAAATTTTTTGAAAACAACCAGTTGTTGCTTCTAGCCAAGCAGTTGGCGCCATTTCCAGACGCTTACAAATAAATGCAGAGAAGGAATTCAGCAACCCTTCGACGTGCTACTGATAGTGCATTGTGCGCGGAGAGTTATCCGGCCAATTCATGCATAGTAATTAAATAGGAGACTGTTTTTGGCTTCTCGGCTCCGCTTCATTAACGCTAATTGTATTCATTACCAGATCCCTAATCACTTCGCCCAAATCACCACCCCGCCTCTCCTCAGCACGCCAAAAAGAGTTAAATACTCATCACCCACATCCTAGGGTTGCCAGGTTCGAGAGTCCGTTGGACGTGCCACGAATCCCAGCTCTTACTTTCTCTAAGAAGAGGAAAGGTAGGAAGGGAAACAGAAAAAAAGAATGTGTTCCTTCTTTCGTCCTTAAAGGGCCATTTAAATAATCGTTAGAAGTGGTTGAGGGATATTTACTCCAGAAAACGTTTTCTCTTCCGTTTTAAGTCTAAGCTACCCATTCATTTAAGATGATGGTCCTTAGTGTGTGAGGACTAAGCTGCACTTTTAAAAATTATGTACTTAAGAAAGCCATAAAATTTCGCATTGTAATAAAACCCATTCGCTTTTGAATTATTCCAGGTTTTGGAAAATTCCATAAAAAAAATTTAAAAAAAAATGGTTAATTTAAGAAAAACGTAACAAGTGTAATGTCCACAGATGAATGTAACAAGTGAAAATTCATTTTTATAAGAAAGGATTCTTATCGTATTGTTGGAAATTCATT
This sequence comes from Latrodectus geometricus, assembly GCA_026290005.1. Classification (NCBI taxonomy): domain Eukaryota; kingdom Metazoa; phylum Arthropoda; class Arachnida; order Araneae; family Theridiidae; genus Latrodectus; species Latrodectus geometricus. Next base: position 13,967 of record JAPDSC010091915.1, on the reverse strand, counting down.
TTCTGAATAATTTGATCGCTTCTAAGGAAATAAAATAAGTGACACTATAATTGAGTTGGTTTATTATATTAGCTGGATTTCACTCCAAAATGTACAAGTTACAGAAAAAGTAATTTCGGAAACTCGAAATTTTTAGAATAAGAAAGAAAATAATGGTGCTTATTTTAATGATTGAAACATTTTTCAGTATTTTCTCGTTAGATTATCATTATTATATACTATAAGATAACTAAAGAATCTCCAAATTTAAAAATTGATGCTTTGTAAGTAAAGTATTCACAAAAGTAAATACTTTACTTTTGTGATTTAAGACATCTAACTCTGATGGAACTAAATAAAAGTTATTTTTGATTAAATGACATGATTCTTTGATGTATATAAACTTATTGACTAACATTGTAAATGTACATTCTAGAAGTGCTTCTAACTGCTTAGCATTAGTATCGAAAGAATGATCATCAACTTAAGCTATACAATAAAATAATATTGTGTTCCAACAACAATTAATTACTGGTAGAATATTTTATTTACATTTAGAAATTCATATAATCTGTATCTTATGTGTAAATAATATAAAAAATATTGAAAAGAAGTAAGTACCATACATGCTTGATAAATATGCAAGTTGTCCTAGTTAAATGTTTAAAATATACTAATGTTTAGTTTGAAGACAGACTCATAAGAATACTACGTCGGAAACATTTTTCAGGCATGGTAACGGGTATCAAAAAAGTACAGGTTATCAGCAACGTGTTTAGGAAATTCACAAAGTATTGGGCATATTTGGGAATGTCTATGTAGATAACACGTGAGACTTGCATTCTATCCTGTCGAAAATACTGAATTTTAAAAATTCTTCCTTTATTTTCCATTCGAATTTGATAATATGCAAATTTTAAATTCGGTGTTTGAATATACATTGGCATTTTTTGCTTTAAATTTATTGTTATACCACTAAAAAGAGGTAAACTTCTTTAAAAAAAAAAAGAAAAAAAAAAAAGAAATCGACATTTTTTTAAAGATGAACTTCGTTATAAAAACCCTATTAAATTAAAAATAATTGTAAGTATTCTCTTTCAGTGTTAATGTAATTTTAAGAGAGAAATAAAAAACTAAACATCTTTTTTTAGATGTCTACTCTGCAGTTTAAAAATTACTGCAACATTGTTCTCAAAATTTTAATTTTACTTTCTTTTTATGTTTAGAAGGAAGACAAAAGAAAACTGAAAATGTTACTTTTGTTTAAAAACACTTTTTTAGAGCAACTTAAGAATAAATTGCTAAATTAACAATCAAATTTATTTACAATTCCAGTATTCTTCTACTATGCTGGATCCTAGGATCTCTAAGTTAGGTTAGGTCTCTCTTATGGTTAGGATCCCTAGGAATTTCGATAATAGAGTTCTCCTTTTGGAATTTTAATAAGAAAAACGAAATTTTAGTTGATTTTGATCATCAGTTCCCTATTTAATTTACTTATCAATTACTTATAGAATTTCATTCTTTTGATTATTTTAAGAACAAATTCTATTTAAGAATGTATTTATTCTTTCAGTTATCAGTGATTTATTGTTGGATTGTAATCAATTAATTGCTTTAGTTCTGAAATTAGATATAGAAGAAAGATAAAGGAAATAAAACAAATTTATTCTGCATTTCTTTTATCAGTATAATTATTAACGATAAATAATCATGACAACCTCATTTTTTTTATTTTAGAGTAACTATCATAAAGTTTTGTTAAAATGCGTGCAGATGCGAATAAACTCTTGCATATTTATCTTCTTTTGAGTTGTATATTTGTTTTTCTGCAGTAAAATTTTGATTGTCTTTTTTTAGATAACCACTATTTGAATAAATAATGATGACTAATAGGGCCATAAACGTTTTGCTTCTAATAACTTTCTCCACATATTTAAAGGTGGTTGCTAAATGGTTAATCATCTGATCTATAACTCGAAATATTGCAGTTTCGTTTCTCATCTCAAATTTGAATGTTTGTATAATGATTTGGAAATCATTTAAAACTGTAGATCTCTATTGAATTAATTTAATTTTGTAAAATAATATCGTAAATTGACAGCCAAATCTCTCCAATGTACAGGTTATGATGCTTTAGAAAGATTAAGCAAGTTATTTGAAGAAAATAACTAAGCTGAATATTTAAAGAACCGTAGAATTCCTCCAGACTTTATCTTTGATATAACTGGTTTAGACATATTTTTCTAGCATTCTCTTGAAATTTTAATTACCTAAACAATTATCTAACAATTTAATTTTAATTATTTAACAAAAATTTTTAATTATCTTTGAAATATATGATGTTCTTCATGAAATGGTAAGTAAATTAGTATGTAAAAATATTTGGTATAAAAAGCGACAAGTTTAATACAAATCTAAGTTATTGACTTAATGTAATTTGAAAAAAACTGAAAGTTCTTCACTGTTTTAATAGATTCTTTTCATATTTTTATTGTAGTTTTATCAGTTGTTATATTTTTATTAAATGGTTCACTTAAAATTATTAGGTTGGGGAAAAAGTTATCCATTATTTTTTCGGTAGACGTCTGTAGTGATCGCTATCTCGTGAGGTATCTATCAAACAATTTCAAATTTATGCTCATTGGAAAGGTGACATTTGACACTAAAATATTCTCTTGCGATTTTTTGTTTGATTAATTCAGTTATGAGTACAAGGTTTAAAAAATAGAAGACAACAAACAGAAAAATCGATACATTTTAGTTTTTCTTTTATAATGGCGAAAATGCTAACCAGGTGGCTAAAATTGTGAAAGGTGTTTATCGTCCTATATATAACTTAACTACCAGTTACGCACAATTTTGGTTTCATCGATTCCGTTTGGGTTTTTGGATGCTAAAGATGCACCTCGCATGGATACAACATCGTCGAGAATATCTATAAAATATCAAAAAATATCAAACTTGACAGCATGTCAGCAGTCGTAGCTTCGCACAAGACCTAAAAATCTACATGAAAACTGTTTTAAAACTTTTTACAAAACGCATCTGAAAGAAGTTACAAAAAGTTCACGTAAAAATAATGGATTTCTTTTTTTCTTAACCTAATATTTGACAATTATTATATTTCAGACTGTTATTTGATTAAGTTATTGCGACACCACTGCTGCTGTCTGCTTATACCAGAATATATAAATATCACCAATCAACTCATAAGTTTGTACCACGATTAAGAGATGATTATTAGATACAACTATACATGTAAACCATTTTTTCCATTCGTACACACTCTCTCTCTCTCTCTTTATAGACTATCTCACTTAACTTATATAACTACAACTAATGAAAGGCACAAATATTTAGGTTAGTTTATGATGGACATTTTTGGAGCTCTATACTAACATGCTTGTAGCTCACATTGAAACATTGAAGAGGATAACCGGAGATGATTTTCTTATTATTACACGCACATGGCATAGATCCAGTTTATAGGGTAGGCAACCATTCACACTCCATTCAAACAAAGAAAGGACAAAGACTGGAGAGAGAGAAAGTACATCCATGCCCGAACCGGGATTCGAACCCAAGACCTTTCTATCTGTAGTCAGGCATGCTGACTACTGGACAGGATAGGTAGCTACTTCATTTTATTTTACAACAATAGAACAACGATAATAAAATAAATGATGCTATTCAAAACAAAACTAAAATAAAAAATACAGAATTAATAGGTTTGCTAAAAGTGAATCAGCTATACTTTGCAAGCAGCCACATTTCGGTAAAATGTTTTCTTTTATCAAAACAAACTATTATATTTAATCTTAGAGTCTCTTTTAAAACTCGAAGTCCTTGAATCTCAAGGGCAATTTATAATTTGACCACTTCTGGAAACTTTTTTTTTCAACATGTCCTAAAAATTTGCAGAGTCATTTCTTTTTTAAACGACCTTCCTTTCAAGAATTTCATCAGATTATAGCCACAAACAATTTCTACACAAATAATATTGGATATAATATTGCTGGACAACAAAACCCAATTGGATAAAAAAGCTATTTGAGTAAATAAAATAAACGTCCATCTAGTAAATGGTTCCCTCATTTCAATTCTTAAATTTGCAGCACAAGATAGTGTCAAATCTCCGTTTTCACAGCAGCCCCAAGATTTGAGATATTTCAAGTTCTAAAATTGAGTTATCGAAATTTATGAATCTCTCAATTTCCAACCTCTCATTTTAAATTTAGCATTTGTCAGTAACTTCGTAGAGACCTCTTAGTCTGTATCCAATGAAGTAATGCAGTTATCAATATAAAACAATTTCAATAACTTTACTGCAATTTCTCAATGTTCTATATTTACGTTTTCTATATGATATTGAATGACAGCTCTGAGAAGGAACGAACAACGTGTGACTCCGAAAACAGTTCTTCAGAGTCTAAAAACTTGAATTTCTTCTCTTTCACAATCCTTCCAGCACCTAAATAGGAGATAATCCCTATCTTCTTCAGCAATCATTTACTGCCTTATCGATTTCTCTTCTTGTATGCTATTCAAAAGAATATCTATTACCAATAACTTCCAATTCCCAAAGGTTTCTAAATCTTCATTATGAATTAAGAGAGAGGTAACAACATTAGAAATCGAATTTTCAAATCCATTTGTTTTCAGTCTTCCCATTAATACCCACCCAAGAAATGTTTCCATTGCAAAACAACCTGTTTTTGTATTTTTACAGTACAAACATTTTCAGTAAAATCTGAACCTATAAATAGAGCAATCTCAGGATGGACATAATCAAAATCTGTGATATAAATTCCTTTTTCAAATAATTCTGATACCCAATGATCTTTCTGTAAGCTAGGTATAGATCTATAGAATGACATAGAACAGGTATTTTGTAACTATAATCAGTATAATATTCTCAATACTAATGTTATAATATAAATGATTTATAAAAGATGTTTGCCTCCAAACATAACATGTATTAAAGATCTTCTGATTTTATTCTTAAAACTTTTACTACTGATTTTAAAATATGGAAATTTCAGTCCAATACACTGCTCTTACATGAATTTTCGGTTAAATTGCCCTTTAGATCCCCTACTTCACCAACTCGCGAATTTGAAGCCTTTTTCGCGCATGCTCATTTATTACTCTTTAGTTTTAGCATTTTCATTGGTCGCTAATTAAGTTTCACTTTGAATAGCGGTAGAATTTTCGCCAAGGCATCAGTGATTTTGATAGTTTCCTTTGTTCTTGTATTTGGCGTCATACATTGTATTAGACATTGGAATGACTCCTCGAGTTCCATTTCTTTATCCCAGTGTATACGCCTAAACTGACTAAAAAAAATAACTAGTCTATTACTTTTCCTCAAAATTTCATTTAATTCAATTTTTCTCACTATTTCAGTTTCAATCTTTCTCTATTTGATAAATTTACATTTGATTGTAACTTATTCTCAAAAACAGAATTAGTGAGAACTACAGCTTCTACAAATTTTACTATATATTTACCTAAGGATTCAGATTCTTCAGAATAACTTTCACCATTATCGACTGCGTTTAATCAAGTTCTAAACTTCGCCATCAAGAGCAACTAGATTAACATTTATCCGTTCTAAATAACTGATTTAATTTCAACAGTACTTATATTTTCATCTTCAAACATAGGCATTAAAATTACATGTTTTAGTAAAAGATGCTTTGGCTGGAGATCGCATCTTAATAAGATGTTCCATAACAAGTTTTCACTTAAAATGCATATTAAGGACCCAGCTTGCCAAAGGGAAAATTCACCAAATGTGGTAAAATTTAGCGATTTTTACTCTCACCAAATAAGTTCAACCTTTCATAATTTTACTAGGTTACACTATACTTTAGGGTGCCCCTTTGATTCTCGCCAAATTGTGATCGTGATTGATCGCCAAGCTGGGCAAAACCTAATCATATTCAGATTGCAACAGAGCAACTGATTATTCTGTGCAAAAAAAAAATCGCCAATAAAATCAATAACTAAACAAAAATCACCATGTTTGCCAAGGGGGCACCCTCAAATATAGTTTTACAATTTTCCTCTGTTAAACCATAATAAATTTTCCAATCTTCAAAATGTTCAATCAGATCTACTATCATCAAAATACCGGGTCACGTCCGAGTCACCAAATTGTTATATACTAAGTAAATGTAAACTATTTTGTCAATTCTGTTTTTGACACTTTATATAACATCTTACACTATATATATATAATATACACTTTATATAATATCTCACCTTATAATTACAACTAATAAGAGACCCAAATCTTACTTCATTTTATTTTACAATAACTGAACAATGATAATAAAATAACTGATGCCACTCAAAACAAAAGTAAACTTAAGTAATAATACAGAATTAATAGATTGACTAAAAATCAATCAGTTATACTATATTGTACAATAAAATAATCAGCCATACTATATACTATGACTTCCAACTGTTTCTACCATGAAATACCGGATTAAGTGTATTGGACACTACGATGAGTTGTCAAGTATAGTCCATTTTGTGAGTGGTTTGCAATTAATCTCAACACTATTTTTCGCTCTCGAAGACAATGCCTTTACATCTAAATTATTATAACTGAACTGATTTGTTTAATTTTAGTTATTTTATTTAGAAAATAGTTGCTGTAAAGTAGGTGTAAGTTGTTAATCTTAGCTCTCTTCAAAGAAAATGATTTACATCTGTTTCCTAATTGTTTAACCCAAGAAATTTTGCTGTAGATTAATCGAACCACAGCATAATTTACAAGAAATAAAACACAAGAATGAAGGGCGAAAAAGTAAATATACATATAATAAGTAACAAATGATTTGATTCAATTTGAAAATGTAATCTAAGATTTATGACAATGTCTATCTTGTTTTTATAAATTATATCAAAGTCCCGAGGAAAGTTATATTCGAGTTTTCCAGCAAAGATCATCGTTATCACATGTTTTACACCGAAAGTTTCACGAGCAAAAAAGTAAACAATATAAAAAATAAAACACCAGCAAGTGTTTGATCAGTTGATCCAAGTTGAGAAAAAAGAAAAAACAATACCATCTTGCGTGCAGATAATCATTTCTTAGCAGATTTCCAATATTATCTAAGTCACGAAACTCCTGTACGCCATTTTCGTAGAGAGATATCAATCCAACTGAATGATTTCAAGAAACGAATTCTTTCCCTAAAAATCATCGCCTTGATGACATTGTGGTTGTAGTTTCGAACTTCTTGATTATTACATGTTCTTAAACTAAATTATCAATATAAATGACTGCACAAATTTGAATGAACTTTTCTAATGGATGACATATTTGAACCACGTTTTCACAAAGCATGGAATGAAGCCTTACTCAAAGAACAAAAGGTACGTTTTTTTATGTTAAAATACTGAAGATTGATATTTAGTTATTTTCTAGTCAAATAAAGTTGGCGAATTTTTCCATTCTTGACATGGGAGATTATGAGTTGATTAGTAGATTTTAGGTTCCAACATTTATTAGTTTTGATTAGATTCTTGTTTTGTTTATATTTGAATTTTTACTATCACAATAAAAATAATTATGGAACAACTTTGATATACCACCCTAAAAATTAAGCGCCAAATCTGGCACTCCCTACGGAATTTTTAGGGGTGCTGTTTCTTATTTTGGTGTTGCCAATTAAGGTTTTTTCAGCTTTTAGGTTTTTGCTGTTGTCAAATTTAGTATTTCCTTGTATTTTGTACTATTTTTTGAGGTTTTTTTTTGTTATTAATTATTTGTATTTAGCGAGAATCCATCTTGGCGAGAAAAAAAGGCGCCAATAACAGGTATTTTGCTTCGCGAGAAAACAAAGTCGCCAAATTTCCGATTTGGGGGGTATATCAAAGTAGTTCCATAATTTTTGGTGAAAATGCACTTTAGGTCTTCTTCTTGGCGCGTTTTCAAAAACACCGATGCCATTGCGAAAATTCTACTTCTATTTCAAAGTGAAATTTAATTAGCGACCAACGAAAAGGCTAAAACAAACGAGTATTTAATGAGCATGCGCGAGAAAACGTTTCAAATTCGTGAGTTGGCGAAGTAGGGGACCTAAAGCGCAGATTAACCTAATTTTTTAGTAATTTCAAAATGATTGTAAAAGATAAATATATTGCGTTGGTTAAATTTCAAATATTTTCCTACGTAATATAGAATTTTTATCAAAGCGGGATGAATAAATTTCATAATTTCCTCATCTTTAATAAATTGCGTCGAGCACTTTATAAGAATACAGTATAACATACAGTCAAGAAAACAAAAGAAATTTCAAGAAATCCATGAAAAGATATAGGAATTTTTTTTTCTTTAAGTTAATTTTGAAGTCCTTTTCTTTTGCCAAATTTCTAGAAAAAGTAATATAGCTCAAAAGTTAACATCGAGATATTCAAAAACAACTTTCTCGGCAAGAAAATTATCGATCGTCAAATTTATTCTAAAAATAAATAATACTCTATATACAAGAGCCAAATTCCCAATGCTTAATTTTATGTCAAAAGTTTTAAGAAATGTTATGTCAAAAATTTCATAAAATCGCTGCATTTTGAATGAATGTTTAATGTGAGGAATCCATGTTTCCAGAAAACTTAATCTTAATCAGTTAAAAATCTTTATCAGTTTTTGAATGGGAAAAAATAACTTGATTTTGATGTATTGCTAAATAATTACAACTTTTTTTTTGTTCGAAATAAAAAATCGCTAAAGCATAGTTTCATGCACCTGAAAACTACTATTGCAATTAATTAAATATCAAATAAGGAAATTCGGAATGGATGGTGATATATATATATATATATATATATATATATATATATATAT